>JAHWFP010266625.1:0-22725 GCA_023313725.1 Lithobius niger | reverse complement strand
ATATTCTAAATTTTAGTTTAAAACTTAACTTAACTCTCTAGCTAGAGAATATTATGGTGGAGACGCCTGTAGCGGCATCTTAGGTTTCCTCTCCCCATAACGTCAGAGGGGTTCTCTTACTAAAAACCAAATTTTCCAGTTTACTTTAAATGGATTTTTAATCTAAACTAAATGACGGCTTGATCTTTGTGGAAGTCAAATTGAAACAAACTGATGCCTAAGTGTAAAATTGCCGGGCTTTTTATAACTTAGAACAGTTCTCGAGGGAACTAAGGGAGGTTGATCTTTTTGTACTTGGAAAACTTAGAAACATAACTGTGGACGGTTGATCATGTATGAAACATACTGTCGGATAGACTTTAATCAGTTGCGGCTGTCAAGTCTTGCGGGTGTCTCCGGGAGCACCCATGATTTACTTTTTCTAAATGTGAAAATTTAAACTTTTATTCAAACCAAGTGTGTTTGTCTGAATTGTGAATTGCTACTTTGTAAATTCAAACTTATTGCTTTTAATTAATTGGATTCAAAAGCTTTCACGGAAGCAAACTATAATGTAAAGTGTCTTTTTCATTCTCTGTTGCTAAAATAAAACCAGGAGTTTTAAGCTTCAGTCGTTTGCTAGATTTGATTAATTGTATTTTAGTGTAAAATTAAATATGTAGCCCATCTTTAGATTTTAGCTAGTTTAACAGTTAAATCCACCGTTGGTGGCAGCGATACCGACAGTTTAAGGTTAGGCCCCTTTAATTAGGACAGTGTCCATGCTGTGTTGAATAATGTAAAAAGTTGTCATTAACACCGATTAATCTCAAGCTGAAACTCCACGTACACCAGGGAAACCGGGGATGTTACAAACACCTAAGCCGTCGTAGCGTCCGCCGTTACAATATCGGGAGCTGCTGTTCCATACGAGTTTGGGAACGAGTGATGGCATTAGAGTAAGGGGGCAGGGCCTTTAAACCTTTTTCCTCTAATACAGTCCGCGAGGGCACTCCCAAAGGCATTTGGAAATGAGGACCAACGTGATCTGAAACGAGGGCCTCGGATTGAATTTTACCGTAGGGCGTTTCAACTTCAATCACGGCAATTGCGTGAGCGGTCGTCTGCTCTGAGAGAGCGTTGTGGCAGTGGGTATATTCACCCGTGAACTGCTCGGGCTTTACAAAATCCCTTGCAATGACATCGTGTGTCGAGCCTGTGTCTCTTAAGACCAGACATTTCGCACCATTCACTGTCCATTCGTGAATGTGTCTAGAAAGAACCAATTCTGGAGGATTATTGCTAACAAAGTTACACTCTGCGTTAGAGGCTGGGTTTCCCCCTTGAGCAATACGAGCACGACACTCTATCTTTCTGTGTCCGGTTTTGTTACAAAAAAAACAGGCACCTTCGAACCTAGGCCCCCTAGGCCTGTCAAACTCACGGTTGGAGTAGTTGCTGCTGGCCGAGTCTCGTTTACTCGGATTGGCAGAAGATGCTGCAGTACCGGCCGGTTTAGCTGCAGTGGAAGAGGCTCGGTGGCCACTTCGAAAATTGGAGTAAGCTTTAGAAGCTTGTCCAGACGACGATGCACAAGGTTGTGCCTTCCCTGGTTTAGGGGCCATGTCTGCAGAAATTTGTTTATTTCTGGTCGTAAACTCGTCACAGAGTTTGGCTGCTTCGTGTAGGGTTCCAGTTTTTATCTGGTCCGGCAACCATTTGCGTAAAGCAATCGGACATGATTTTGTAAACTGCTCAAGCATAACTAGATTAGCTAACTTGTCGTAGCTGCAATTGACTTCAGCTAGGGACACCCATCTTGAAAATAGGGTTTCGAGTGCGAACGCATGATCGTGGAACAATTGTTTGGAGCCACGTTCAAGTGAACGAAACTGGGCCTGTACGGCTTCCTTCGTTTGCACAAACCTTTCCAGTAACCTGATTTTGACTAACTCATAATCATGCATTTCTAAGACAGACATTTGATCACATACCTTAATCAAAATTTCACTGAGAAGGGGCTGTAATCCGACGACCCATTCTGTTTTGTCTATTCTTTGTTTTTTAATAGTTTTCTCAAAAATCTTTAAAAAACTAATAATTTCCGATTCGGAAGTCCATCTATTTACAAGTCTGACAGCGTCAGCAATTTTACCCGGTTTATTTACGGGAACACTGGGATTTGGGGGTGTTACAGAACCACTACTGGACTGGAATTACCATCAAGATTTGCAGCCGTTAGCCTTGCTAGTTCGATCTGCTTATCTAATTTTAATAATTCTCGAGCACTAGCGCGTTCGCTAATTTGTGCTTCTTGCTCCTTTAACTGAGTGTCTCTATCCCTTATTTGGGCCTCTTGGTCCCGTAACGCTAGTTCGTGCGCCATACGTTTATCTACGGCGGCTGCCTCATGAGCTCGGCGTTTTGCTACATCCGCCATTTCTAAAGCTCTTAACCTTAATTCTTCGGTTTTAAGCGCGATCTCTTGCTCTTTGGCTGCTAATTCTTTTTTTTTGCAAGATTACAGCTTCTCTTTTCTCTATAGCCGGGGCTAGTTCGTCAGAGAGATCGGTTAAAGAAATCCTTTCTTCTTCAACGGCATTTTGTAAGATCGTTACTGATTCGTGTCGAGTTTCGCACACGGTTAGGCCTAATTTAGTACAGGCCTTTTTAAGGTCTTTATACTGAATGTCTTTTACGACACCTTCAAAATCATCCATGTTGGATATTTTTAACCTTAAGCTTCAAAATAAAACTCTTTTAAATGAAACTTCATTAAAATGCAGCCGCAAATTAATTTTACTTTTAATTGAGCAGCGCGAGTTATTAAAAACACTTCTCTCCCAACTACGGTAGGTTTTAGCAAGAAATACACTTATTTTAGACCCCTAGCACTCAGGTGTATAAACAACTAAAATACCTAAAAGGCTCTTAATCATAACACTCGGCTTGGCGGCCTTAAGCATATCCTATGCACACTTACCCTGTACACAATCACTGTGCGGTCAGTCTAGTCCAAATCCAAACTTCCCACCTGACGAATGAATCGGCTAGCACACTTCTGGTTTGTAGTAGGACGTCTGGTTGAGGCCTACTTCACTGGAACGATGGTTGGCGTTGTCCAAGGTCAACTGAATGCGGCGACGGAGCTTTCTTCCCACGAGTGGTGAAATCCTCCTCGCTGTTTACGGTCCACGGCTTGTTGCTTTCCAAGACGGGGGGAGGGGGGGATCGGCGATCCTTGCTTCACGGCTCCGGAACGGCTTAGTTGCGGGCACTCATGACGGGCACTGTTATTGTCAGCAGTGCGGACATCGGGATTTGCATTGGTTTTAGCGGCAATGCTGACTTCTGCTTCGGCATTGATTTTTACTACAATGCGGGCATCTGCTTCTGTGACTATAGTGTCTGAGTCACAGACATCTTTGTTGTTGAAGAATTGTTCAACACAAATGGCATAATAGCATGGCAGGGGGGAAACGCTTGTAGGAACAGCACCTGTTCATCCCACCGCTGCCACCATTTGTAACGGCGGATGCTACGGCGGTGTAGGTGCTTGTAACATCGCCGGTCGCCTGGTGTAACTAGATCTTCTTACTATTACTTTTGGGTACTTTTTGTTTCAAACAAGCACAACAGCTACAGTCCCGGCGTAGGGAATGGAGCTGCACATGTCCTAATATTGTAGGCTAACTGTAATATTAAGCGGTAACGCTGCCACCAAGGTGGGAAAATTAGTCTAGCTAAGCTAAGTTTAAGAGAATTGTCTTAATTTCTTACTTCTAGCGAACGACGGACGAGTAAACCAACTGGGTTTTAAACTCCTGGTTTTATTTTTGAACAAACACGTTAAAAATCAAAACGCACTTTACATTTACATTTGGCAAATTTACAACTGAATTAGTTTATAAATAACACGGGGAATTTACAATAAAATTCAACACTAGAACAAACACGATGTTCAGTTAAAACATTTTCAAATAGAAAAAGTGAGTTGTATAGGCACAAGGGGATTTCGCAAAAGAGCCCTCTAAATTATAAACAGCCTCGGCTGATGTATAGTAGTAGACCTGTTTTACAGTTTTGTTTCTACGTGTAACAGCAAAGCATTAAACCTCCCAGAGTTGCTGTTGATAAGTCAACTCCTTAAATTACAGAGCCGCAGCTACCTATAAAGTGGATCCGAGCGTTTAATCAATGGAAACCCCACGAAGATCAAACCGTCCTTTGTTTACTTTAAACTGCGTTTAAAAAAACATGAAAAAAAAGCTGGTTTTTAGTAAGGGACCGTGAACCCTTAAATTACGGCCGCCAACGTCCGAAATGCCGTTTGGCTTGACGCACCATAAATTTACTTTCTAAAGCTACGAGGTTAAGTTAAGTTTAAACTATAAATTTTGAATGTAAGTCCAATATTAAACTTTTAAAGCTAAACTAAGTACGATATGAACCACCACCTTTGCCCGGCATGGCAACAATCGGACCGCAGCATCTCCACTCCCGACCGGCGTAGTGACCTCTAGCTTTGAGAATCCTTGAGCTGTGCTAACGAGTGAGTCTGGGTTTGGGGTTTTATACTCATTACCGGAAGTTGGCGCGGACGTCGAGGATAGCTTCGGAGGGGGGGTGCGGGGAAGAGGAGGCGGACATCTTGTGGAGGAGAGACTGACCTAGATCGGCCGAGCTGTCACTACCGGAAGTTGGAGTGGCAGCGCGGACGACCGGGGTAGCTTGAGCGCTCTGACTGGCTGACGGAATTGAAGCAGTGTTTTGTTTGGATGGATTCGAATTGACAAAGGGAATTGCCGACTTGGAAACTTAGAGGCCAGGTTTGAAAAGTGCAAGTGAGTTTTTAGGCCTATTAAAATAAACTACGATGTTATGCATCGCAACTATTGAAGGAGGGGGGGGGGGACGAAGTGTAATGCACAGAATTATTATTCCACCCTGGGAATGAAACTGCTATATACAAGGCATGTTTTTAACGAAGGAAAGCTAGTTTGTTTACGTTTTTAGAGGTTCACTACGGTCGGAGTTTGGACGGAGATGCTATAAAAAATAAACATAAATTCATACACAGGGTCCGTGAAAATATACAAACATAAACATTGGAGCTCCGGTAGGATTCATGGCAAGAAGTTAAATTTACCAAAATGCATTAAGTGCACAAATCAAAAGATTAAATGTTCCATCTAGTTTTTAAAGGGCTAATTGCAGTTTAGGTTAGATTTTAAACTGGTTTGGACATCGGACATTTTTCATAAATAAGCAAAGTCGTCACCTGTTACAAATAAAAAATATTGTGTGTTGGCAACATCTAAAACACAACTAAGCTGAATGTTGTTTTGGCTTTATGCCTAAAAAAATATATATTATTTACATTTTAAAGTGTAATCGCTATATAGACGATTGTTCTTCTGGTGTGGAAGAATACTGCCCTCAGGTTTTTTTCTTCGGTGGTGTTAAGGTGTCCTCACCACGAGCGTCTGATACGAGACCGCGTTTACACTGCTATGCTAGTTTTTCTCCTCAAAAGTAACAACGGCCACCCGAAGTACTACTAACCTTCCCGAGAACACACCAGATGTCGTTGCAGAACAGTAGGCACCTCAAGAACCTGTGAGCACCGCTACTGTGTATGATTTGTGTTCCTTCTCCATTGCCTATGGCCGAGCATATTCGGTCGAGTGGAGTCCTGGTCACGGTTGTCACCTTAATAACGGGTTCAGTGGACGATGTGACCATAGCGGTTAAGGCGCTATGTAAGTGATCTGGGGGCGAACTGGGTAGCCGGTTTGAATCCCGTTCATGTCACTCCGATGAAATGTAAGTGCATAAAGGTTGCTTACTGAACTACGTTATTTCTAGTGTATAATTTACGCTAATGGCCAATTTCTAATTTACATTAGGATAGTTAATTTTTGGATTATTATTAAGCAAAGAACTGCAGCCTCTGATGTAAAGAAGCTAGTCTTCACAGATTTGAGAGGAGACCTCTGCTCAAAAGATCAAAAACCTGACGGTTTATCGATTTCGCAACGAACAATATTTTCTTCACTAGTGCTCATTAGGCCTATCCAGACCTCCGTCTTCAAAACACCATATCTTCAAGAAAAATGGACCAAAACGTTCCAAATTTTTCGGCCCTTAATAGACCTACACTTTCCCAAGACTTCTGCGCAAACAGAACTTTAAATTTCCACTCCAATAATTTTCTACATCATTTTGAAAAAGTCACCAAAATGACCGGCGCCGCACGCAAATCTTGAATCGCCATTTTCAACAACTTGTAAATAAACTTGTAATTACTTTATTTCTTTTGCAGGCATAAAGCCAACCAGCTTAGTGTTGTTTAGGAGGATTTATCCTCGCATACATGTATTTGAAACCCCAACACTTGATGTTTTTATTTTAGCGAAGGCCAAGTTATTTATGAAAACTTCGACTGTAATTTTTATTATTAGCGGCTGCAATAATATTTCACCAATGTTCATGCGTTATAGCATTCAGGGAATAAGCTGGTATATTTAACCTTTTATTTAATTTAATTGGGCAACAGTTTACCAAAAACTAGGTCTCTGAACACTACTGAACTCGGCAACACTTTCCTTCGAATTTTACCGGGCAATTTTTCTAAAAGTGTTTATCTTGTATTTTTTTCCAGGGCTCCGACCATAGTAACGTTCCTACTATTAAAAAAAATCTCGTTTGTTTAAAGAATTGAGCAAAACACTTCGCCCCCCCCCCCCCCCTCCTTCAATAGTGTGATGCCTAACATCACAGTCTTCGAGTAAAACTCGTTCAAGTTTGTATTTCCGACGTGCTCATAGCAAAGCTTACGAGTACAGCCTTAATTCAAGCCTATCCTTTTTCAAATCCGTTAAAAACTCAGTCAGTTACTATCAATCCAAGTTTGAATCCAAATGACCGTTTCCATCACGATCCATCAATCCGTTCCTAAACCCCAAAAGCTCAACGGCTCCAACGGTCCGCAATCTAGCCACTCAGAGCTCAGAAGCTCTGGCCAATCCGTATGAACCCCCTGTTCCCTCCCTTATGAAGGCCCATCCATATCCGTACAGTTCCCTATAAAGCCCTCACGTGGTGCAGCATGGCTCAGGAGAAAGCACAGTCAAGGATGCCTGCCTCTCTTGCCGCCAAACCGTGTAGTCATCGCGGACGTCCGCCCCCTCCCTTCCCCATATATACCCCTGGCCCTGCCGTTCCACCCTCAGCATTGGCTCAACACCAAGTCAGACGTTACTACGGCGGTCGGAGCAGAGATGTCCCCAGTCTGAGTGTTGCCATGCCGGGCAAGGTAGTAGTTTAGGTAACTAGTTTTAGCTTTATTTTAATTTTTCGGAACTTTATTTCTAAATTTTAATTTAAAGATTTAAACTTAACGTTTGACTTAAGTTTCGTGATTATGGGTAGTTAAAACCATCGGCATTTTCTGGTCTCCCCTCCCATAACTTAAGGGTTTAAGCGTCTCCTTTCTAAAAACCGGCTTTCTTTCTGTTTGTACTACATAGCGTACTCAAACAGTTATTTTAGATTCACCAAGGTCCTGTAGCATAATTACAGAAGCACAGACTTCGAAGGTAGGGCCCTGATTATTGCTAGCTTGACTCAATGTGAAAGAGTAGATTTGATCTTGTGCAAGATGCCTTGAAACATAATCTTAAATTAGACTAAGACTGAAATTTGTGAGAGTGCAGTTTCTAACTTAGAGGTGTGTAGGTGACACCAACAGAACTTTTTCTATTCGAAATTGTAAGTGTGAATTTTCTTAAATGTAAATTCGTTGCCGATAATTTATTTTCTGTAAATTACTTGTGTGCTTTCACGTAAAACTATTTTGTAGACTAGTTGCCAATGTAAAATGTTTTTCATTCCCCCTGTTTATTAAAACGAAGAGTTTTAAACTCAGTTTGCATCTAGAGAGATTTAATTTGCTAGTGTTTTAACTAAAAACAACTCTTTTTATTTAAAGCCTAAGGTTAGCAATTAAACCACCCACCTGGTGGCAGTGAACCAAATTTGATTAGTTAGTACTAAAACTTCAGATAGGACATAGACGCTCTGTTCCTAACCGTGCAGTAGTGACTGCCATGCTTGTTTAAACTCCGCAAAAGTAAAAACGGCCACCCGAAGTACTTCTAACTTTCCCGAGACCACACCTGATGTCGGTGCAGAACAGTAGGCACCTCTAGGACCTGTGAGCACCGCTACACTGAACTGTCAAACAAGGCCTAACTAGGGGAAAGCAAACATGATGTGGGAGTAACTCTTTCACAGAAACTCTCTTGCTCGCATCATGCCGCCCGTCTTAAAAAGTTGAAGAGAAAAAGGCGTAGTAAGAAAAATTGTTGCGTCATTTTTGTTGTTTGTTCATATCGTTTTGTAATAATAGGATCTAGCTGGGCAGTTGCTTTGGCTCGAATTTCACCAGGCTGGGTAAGAGTTTCATCATGGAATGACTTTAGTTATTTCTTTATTCAGTACCTTTTTTTCTTTCGTTTATTTACCCCTCTTGTTTTTTTCCCATTCTTTTTTCCTTGGGTTTTTTCTTTTTTTTTTGCCTTTCATTCTTATCGGTGATTGGTTGATTCTTAATTCAGTGGAAAACTATCGTATCAAACGAGACTGTAAACCTTGTTAGGCGTCCCAGGGGCCCCGAACACTATAAGCAAGTATAGCCCAGTGGTAAAAGTTGGTGGCTACCAGCCAAGTGAACACTGAATCGAATCCCACGACCAACGAAGGAAAAAAAGTAATGTGAATCCTACAGACTTTATGATTTTTGTAAAAGGATCGAAACAGCGAAGTTTATTTATCATTTATTCATCAGCGGCAGATTTTCAATCCTGTGCTTTGATCTTCTTCATAAATCGTGTGTAAATAGCAAGGCTATACCGATACTGGAGTGGATTGGTTGCCAATACTTGTTGTATCTGTATCTGATCGGTATAGGCAGGTTTTTCTGTATTAGCGATAACTTTGGAACCGAACGAGATGAAAACATGTGGTTTGCGGCTTCTTGCCCAAGAAATCACTGAGCATCTTCCTAGCCAGCATTTAACTGTTGGTTACTATTCTAAATTTTTTTAAATTTTAATAGTTATTAGACTTTTGAAGAAAACTACACAGTTGATAAAAAATTAGGGATTAAATTCTGGGTATCGGTACCAATATCTGCAATATTTTTAAAACTGGATTGGTATCAGATCAGTAAAGTAGGTATCGGTGCAGCCTTAGTAAATAGTGTACTTTTTTTTTTGCCTGAAGAAGATCCAAGTGCAAGATTGTAAATTTGCGGCTGATGAATGAATAATCGACCGAGTTGACTTTATAACGTACTTGATTTTTATCTTGAAACCGCAACGCAAAAGTGCCCATTATATAAAAACATGGTGTGGGAAGTATGAGTCCTTCACGTTACCTGCTAGTAACTAATCTCTAGCAAAGCCTGAGTTTGTATTATTACTACGTAACAGTTTGTTATTAGCTTACTAAAACTGTGTGAAATCTTTTCAGAAATCGTTTTCCGTTTGGTGCCATTGTGGCCTTTATATGCCACATGGTGGTAACCTATGGCACCAGCAAAAAGTCCTGGAACCATGTTGTATCTGCTGCTAGTTCAAGTTGGTTGCAAGAGCACGTAGCAGATGTCAGCCAAAGGTAATTGAAGGAATTATTTTTTAAAAAGGCTGCAAGAAATTTACAGTCTTGTGTGAATGCAATTTGTAAGGCCACTATAAAATAAAAGAAATTGGGTTCTCAGGCCTTGGTCACTAATAATTGGTGGGCAGGTGAAATTTTATATTCTGTTTCTAGTTGCCTTAAAAATATCCATTACCTTTTTTAAAGCATTCTCCTTCTCAAATGCTGTTCAATCTAGAGAAAATAAATGGAAGATGTCATATAAAAGCCGAGGCGGAGCGGTAAGCTCACCTTTTCTTTTCTACACGTCGCGCTGTTCACATTGCTCCTCGACTTCTTCGTCCTCCTGCGGATGGGGGACGCTCCTAGGGATGGCTCCGTCCTCCCTGATCCTCGCTCCGCTTTGCCAGCTTCAGCGGACCCGTCCCCTGCAGGTTTGGTTGAAGTTTTCAAGATTTCTGCGGATCGTGAATCGCTCGATCCCGCTCTTCTTCTGGCTGGTCCGCTGCTTCTCACTGCCGCCATCCCTCGTTGCACCCTTCCCTGTGATTCCTGCCCAGGGCGGCTCATGTCAGCGTTGCGTTCGGGCGGTTCGCGGATCGGTTCGGATGGACGACGTTCCTCATCCGCGATTCCCCACTGCGCATTGCTTCTGCGCAGCCTTTTTGGATTGGGCTGTTTCACCGCTCACTGTCGGCTTGCGCCTTCCTTCCCTCCAGCATTGGATGCTGTTGTTTACTTAAAGGGGTACGATATCCCTCCGCACCGTCACCATCTGCGCATCCTACTGCGCAGCCCTCTTTTCTGATATATACTCTGACGATGCAGTCCGCTCGCCTTTCCTCGACCTTCGTCCTATGCAGCTGTACTATACGCTGCTCCTCAACGGGTCCTATCCTCGTGTCCGTCCTCAGCCTACGTTTCTTTAAAGCAATTCCCCTGCGGTTTGTATACTTTACACGTCCATTCACACGTCCCTCGTTCCTCGTTACCACCAGCACGACCAACATCACGTCATCCTTCATTCCCCTACTAGACCTCAGTCTGGTAACGAGGGAAGGAGGGGGGTGGGGACGCTTGCACCCCTTAGAAAACACATCTTG
Organism: Lithobius niger; assembly: GCA_023313725.1. Classification (NCBI taxonomy): domain Eukaryota; kingdom Metazoa; phylum Arthropoda; class Chilopoda; order Lithobiomorpha; family Lithobiidae; genus Lithobius; species Lithobius niger. Next base: position 11,980 of record JAHWFP010266625.1, on the reverse strand, counting down.
TCACTACTACAATCGTAGATCCTTACTCCATCCTCTTCACGGATCCACCGGTCCTTAGGACCAGCTACTTTCACTATCCTCTCCTGCCTCTGCATCTCCCAGTTGAAGCTTCACTTCCTGTTTCCTCTGCTCTGCCCTTAGGAGCGGATAGGCAGAACACCGATCCATCCTCTCCTCGGACTAGGATGCTTCTGTTTTCGCAAGCGTTACACCGCCGATCGGACGTTCTCCTGTCCGTCGCTTCTCAAGCTATGCTCTTTACCAACGAAAGCACCTAGAGGCGCCCTTCGCAGGAGCCAGCCTGCCTCGGGGCATGTTCCTTACTTTTCGCAGCCACCTGCTTCCAGAAGACCATCCATCCTAACCAGAGGATGTGCGATACAAGGATGGCCGCACTCTCACTCCCATAGGACGAGCGTCCCTCCAGCCACGTCCGCATTCCATAGGACGGGCATTCCTCCAACCACGTCCGCACCTCATGGGACGAGCGTTCCTCCAGCCACATCCGCATCCTCCATCCCATGTTCTGCATCCCACGGAGACGACCGTTCCTTCATTCGCGCTCCGCATCCTACAGTACCATCGTTCCGATGCTACAGGCTAAGGGAACACCTTGGGATGGTTCCTTACTCCGCACCCCTCGTTCCGCGTCCCCACTGTGCGCTCCGCCTCCGGACGACTGGGGGATTTCCGACCTTACAATGGAATTCTCTGGAGCAACCAGTTCCCCTCCGAATCCCTCTTTCCAAGCAGTCATTCCTCATGCCTTGCAATACTGTGGCCACGTTCCCGATTCCTTGTTCTATCTTCGCATCCCTTCCAACTTTCAGCTGACAACCGTTCCGTTGCCCAGAAAAACGACCAACCCCTCACTTCGTCTCTAGTGCATTATCTCATGGATTCTTCCCTTCGGAACTTTATAGCGCAAGTTCCCGTTTCAAGACTATGCATCATCGTGACTAAGCTTCCTAAGGAACGATGATCCTCCAACTTTGCCTGACAATCCGCCTCCGTGTCTCATTCAACAGGTTCCGTTGCCAATTCCGCCCATCCCTCCTGCGGACGGAGATCTCCATCCTATTATTCTCCATGACCCATCCCAGTCCTCCGCATCCTACTGCTCCTTGTCCTCTACCAGTTTCGCCCACATTTATACATCCGGAAAAAACACATAAGCTCTTTAAGACAGGCCTACACGAATCAGTCTACAGTTCCCCAAGCCCTATTCCTGGGCTCTCGGATGCGTTCCTCACAGGACGCTTTTCGCACTTCTCTCGTTGCCCCTCGGTCCCCTACTCGGCACTTGCTCCCATTCAGAACAACAATATCACGTTCCTCATCACCCTTCCTTCCCCTTACTAGATCTTTGTAAGGCAGAAACAGGACAGGACGCTTGCCACCACATTAGGTAATGTATTCTCGTCTTCCCTCATAGACACCAACTTTCACTACGACTCTTTTGTCACGGACAGCGTTCCGCTCCTCACAGTTGGACCACCTCGACCTCGAACCAGTATCCAGACCTTTTCTTCTCTACGCCACCAACCTGTTTGCTTCCTTCCCAGCTTCGCGCCATCCGCTGCGTCCTACCCCATCCTCGGTAACGCCGTCCTTCTGCCTCTTGCTACAGGGAGGCCAGGGGATGGCTCCTCATCCCGCACTCCTCGTTCCGCATCCCCTCCGGTCCAACCAGTTGCGGATATTTAAATTCGTGAACTTACTATGAACCAGGGTTCTTTGGAGCAGCCGCGTCCGCCGCACAATCGTCTTCTTTCTGAGCCGTCCCGATACCCTATGACACTGCAGCTACGTCCCCGATCCCTTGCAGTCAACCTCAACCAGTGCGGGACCTATGTTCTCCTGCCAACGAACACTCTCGTACCAAGGAACGATACGCTTGCTTAAAGCTTCAACTTAAAGCCTGAAAGGTTGCTGCCAAGTTGGCATCCTCTGCAGTACCGCAAGTTACTCCTCCGGATTTGTCCTCGCATTCATCCCGTCCTTCGGTACCTGGACATTCCACTGCTCAGTGGACCAGTGAACCACTCACTCCATCCTCAGTACATACCCTCATGGGCTCCTCACTCCAAGCCTTCCCTTGAGGATGCTGGTCCTTCTACCGCCCTAGACAATCCGCCTCGTCCCATCCTGTCCGCTCAGTTGCCTCTTCAGGTCCCTCCTGCGGACAAGGACTCTGATTCAACTCTGACTGCTGTTTCTGTTAGCTCATTCCAGGAAGCTCAATCAACCATTTCTCTTTACATGACAATTTCGATACATTGAACCTTAAATCACTTCTCATTCGACGAAGCTACAAGACCCCTCAGCGAAGTTCCAACCATAAACATTCTCATCACACATCCATAAGTGATCAATCAATGAAACCGATCGTGATCATTAAACTTCTGTTGTTCCCCATTCAACGTATTTGATGAACTCCATTACAAAAGCCCCTCATGGAAAACTGATTAACCAAGTAAACCTGCGGGAAAGGAACCCATCACTTTTCAAGGTAAACCTTCTTCATTTTCATGATCTTGTAAAAAAAAAAAAAAATTACATAAATGTATCATTCAGTCGGAGGAAACCCTGTCACTGTCCATCTGCTGACCCTATTCAGCAACTCGGACACTACTCCACTTGATGGCTTCATGCAAACATCACCTGTCCACTCGGCACATTTTTTTTTTTTTAACCGATCAACGAGCCACTGGGGACCCAGTTTGCACCCTTGGGAACTCGTCACAATGGTGCCCACCACCTAAATGACGAGGTCATCTGTAATGCAAGAAATTTACAGGTAGTGTATTTTTCCTTTCCCGGCAACTAGAAAGCCCAATTTTACATGGATGGGAGGTCAAAATTGGTTTCTATTGCCTAAGGGGTAAAAATACACTACCTGTAAATCTCCCACCCAACCTCCCCTCTTGAGCCACCAATCGTGACATATCGAGAGGAAAATAGATGGCAACCGCTTCATCCGAGCGCCATTTATAGGAGGCCTGCGCACTATGCTAAAACCGCACTCAACTTCTTACTGGAGAAATCAGTTAAGGGCCGACTCTTGCAGACGCGATTGTTTGTGTTCTGGTGCAGAGAAAATAGTCCGTTAAAATAATAAAGTTTCACGATGAAATAACTCACGCAAACTATTCCTTTTTGTTGGTAAAAGGAGGTCATAATTTTAATATAATGTGACACTTTATTCGGAGATATTAAACGACCTGTTCCTATTTCGAAAATATGCTAGTAGTTGCCATGGTTACGACAATGGTTACGGCTCGGAGCAGACGACGCGGTAGTTTTAAAAATGGCGGTCGTCTCTCCGCACAAATATTTTAAACCCCACTCCCAAGGAAAGCCCTTGACATCATCGCAAAAGCAGACAGTAGTTAATGTTTATAGCAAATTTCGTCGACAGCCCCCAGACAATTCGGGAAGTTACGTGGCAAAGGATGCGGCAGACTGAACAAGCGATTCATGAGATGCAGTCTTCCAAATCAAAAAGGTATTTGCAACCAGCGCTGGTCATTTTACGCCGCCAGCCAGGAAGCGTCCTAACTCCGTTGGTACTCGCACTCGGCTAAAAATTTACGATGACTTCACACTTTCGGCAAATAGACAAAAGATCATCACAGTTTATAGACATTAAGGTACGTACAGTTCGCAGGTAAAATGATAAGAGCTGCCGTAAACGATTATGGTGGTTGGCCAAATTTTGGGCGGACGGCAATGGGCGTCGTAAATTGCTTTGTGTTATTTCGACTTGTACGAAAACAATACGACAAATACCAAATTGATGAACTTGCTTCACGTCATGGTCATACTATGTTGAATGTTGCGTTTGCTTCATTGTGAACCGCATTGAAATGACATCGAGCAAGATCAAGAGATTTATTGATGCAAATGATCGAACATTCAAACTTAAAGAAGTCCATGAACTTACACCGAAAGCACTTGCTGTAGTGACAATGGAAGGGTGGGCCAAACTTATAAAACAAACTGAGAATGAAGAAAACAACTTGTGGAAAAGCGATGGGATAGCTGATATTATTGTGGAACGAATCGCCTGTGATGTAAACTTGATAACAACTTGATAACAACAAATGAAGACACAGGCTGCTCAGAGAACTGAAGATCTCTAAACATCAACAACTGTCTGCTTGAACACAAGAGCTCTTTTCAGAGCTAAAAACTGTCCTTTTCAGGACTACAAAATCTTACGAAAGAGAAACTTCTCCCCCCCCCCCTCCCTCTCTTTCCTGGAGAATTAAAAATATGTTTAATTCAATATTGAATAATTGCGCACTAAAATCGCGCATCCACTCCCTATTTTTGCTGCATCCTACGGTACCATAACGTTTGCAGTATTTACAAGGGCTTGACACGTAGCAAAAAGGTGTGTCAGGAAAGCCACAGAAAATAATTTGCAACATTTATACAGGCTTTACTGACTGTAACAAATCCGTGTGACACAGGAAAGACAAAATGGAACTAAGCTCTTAAATAACCATACGCCAAAATAAATATATAAATAAATATTCTTAAGGCGCTACCTTTCACGTAATACTTTCCTAGATCATTCAGCTTGGTAACTGTACGTCGCCAGCCAAAGCATCCTAACTCGTATTCGTAATACCATTTATTTCCTGTTTGTTTGTTTTTTCCTCTGAAAGACTGTTTGCTCACTCAATCAAATCTGTGAAAGTCTTGCAGGGCTATTCTCGTGTTGGCTATTGAAAAATAAAGAGAGGACATTTACTTAAAAGAAAGTTAATTAAAAATTAAATTATCAGGTTTTTAAAATGAAAAATTAATTTCAATAGCATTTTGAATAGCACACAAAAATAAAAGCCGTGAAGAATCGTAGCCTGTGTTGATGTTTACTTGGATAGTTGAAAGTTCAAATCCTCTAAACCTCTTGCCTAATTTTAGTGATTGCGAGCTTAAATCCAAAAATAGGGCAGAGGTGGCAAGCGGAAATGTGAAATGAATCCGACAACGGATTCAAAAGTTATCGTGCATACAGACGACGGACACCAGCAAAGGATGAAAAGCTCCTTTACTCTGCTTTGGCCCGCACGTCAGTATACGTGAAAAAAAGTTTAAAGGAGTTGAAGGCCAACGACAACGTCAGGTAAAGAAAATATTTAGCAGTTTTAGAACAGCTGAGCGCGTAGGGATACGAAGAAACGAAAATAGTTCGTAAAACGGCTCTCTAACTATTCCTCCAGTCAGAAGTTGAGTGCGGTTTTAGTATAGGGTGGAGTGAAAAACACTTTTTTTTTTATTTCGAATCGGCTAGGTGCGGAAAAGTTGTCTTTTGGCCTCCTTATCACTCTCCCAAAAGCAAAATATTCTAAAAAAAATTTCAGAGGTGCCCCAAGGGGTCCAAAGTTTGTAAATTCTATGAAAATTTGAAGTTTTTCTCGAAATTTTCTGTAAGTCACCACATTTGAATTTAAAATCGCCGATGCGGCCAGAAGATGCCGTATAGCATCAATTTTGCACGCAAAAAAAAATCGTTGACCTTGCACTAGATTAAGAGGTGACCCAAGGAACCCCGAGAATCACCAAAAATGGGAATATTACACAATGTAAAGCAGATAAACTCGCTCATGCCTCGTTACCACCAAACGGCAAAAACGTCTACCAACCTATCTTTAGTGTTGCTTCTGCGTTTGTGAGTGTGAATCTTGGGCCGCTGGCCTTGTAGCCCGGTTTCCAGCAAAATAGAGCACATACAAACGGGTTAGGTGCGAAATCCTATTGGAAGGTACTATTTTGTCTAGTTTTCGTTTGTTTTCCACTATAGTATCTGATCTACAACACGTTTAAAGGTTTTTTTTGTTTGTTTTAGATTGAATGCTGAGCTGAACATAACTGAAAGCAATGATTGAGCAGAAATACATTAACTGATAACTATGGCGGGGAAAATGTCAGTCAAACCCAAAACAAGACAAGTGAGCAAATGTCCTGTTTTTGGTGCTCCAGCAAAAATGCATGAAACAGTGCTACCAACAAACGCTCACATCATTATATTTTCTGTATATTCGTGGGGAAATGGAGCAAGGTAAACCTGCCGCCAAGGATCCTACCGTTACGGATGTTGCGGAACGTGTTGGCGAGTGGAATTAAGTGTTTATGGCGCAAAGCTTCTTTACCAATTATTTCCCATAAAAGTTTAGTGGAGAAGATAAATTTGTATCACATCAAGTACCGTAATTTACTGAAGCCCTACAAAGGTAGGCAAAATGATTCTAAATATTTAGCAAAGCTAATCCAGACTTCTTCAAGGAGGCGAAGTCTCAATTGTTTGATATTTCTGTGTGCAAGTGTGTAGACATGTTCTTTTGCCAATGTGAGAAAGCAAAGAAAGTGCCCAACAATAAAAGGGTATTTTTACTCGACCAAAGGTGCTCCAGTAATATGATGATTGGCAGAATTGATGCAAATACGACCAAGAAACGTCAAGAAAGGAAACAACAAAAAGAAAAAAGAAACAGAACGTTTATCAAAAGCTACTTGCAACTCGGTTCTTGGACCATATCATTCTAAAGCCAACCTTTATGAATATGATATTGATATGTTGGATGATACTGAGACTGAGTCGAATTGTGATGCAGATTATACATGTGAAATTGGTGCTGATTCTGTTATGATGACAGCATCGTCCTCCGCTCTGAGTTTCCAATCCCATCTGAAATAAATGATATTGTAGCAACAATGGAATTTCCTTCTGCTTCCTGGATGCGTACAGAACTTCCAAATCTAGCCAGAGAGTGTGACAGATACAGTGTATCTGATCGTTGTGCTGCTGCAATAGCCTCTTTGAAGATGTCTTGAAGCTTTGCTAAATATTTGGGCTTCAGTAAATTACGGTACTTGCTGTGGTACAACTTTATCTTCTCCACTAAAGTTTTATGGGAAATAATTGGTATGGAAACTTTGCGCAATAAAAAATCAATTCAACAAGCAACACATTCTGCAACATCCGTAACTGTAGGATCCTTGGCTGCACGTTTACCTTGCTTCATTTCCCCCACAAATATACAGAAAATACTTCATGATGTCAGCGTTTATTGGCAATACTGTTTCAGGCAATTTTGCTGGAACACCAAAAACAGGACATTTGCTCACTTCTCTTGTTTTGGGTTTGACTGACATTTTCCGCAACATAGTTATTAGTTACTGTTAGTCTGTATTTCTGTTCACTCACTGTTTTCAGTTATATTCAGCTCAGCATTCAATCTAAAACAAATCAAAAAACCTTTAAACCTGTTGCAGATCACACACAATAGTGGAAAACAAACAACAACTAGACAAAATAGTACCTCCCAATAGGATTTCACGCCCAACATTTTTGTAGGCGCTCGATTCTGCTGGAAACCTGGCTACAATGCCAGCAGCCCCAGATTCACACTCACAAACGCAGAAGCAACACCAAAGATAGATCGGTAGTGTGTTTTTGTAGTTTTGTGGCAATGGGGCATAAGCGAGTTCTTCTGCTTTATACTGTGTAAAATTCCCATTTTTAGTGATTCTTGGGGCACCTCTTAATCTAGTGCAAGGTCAACAATTTTTTTGCGTGCAAAATTAATGCTATAAAGCATCTTCTGGCAGAATCGCCAATTTTAAATTCAAATGTGGTGACTTATAGAAAATTTTGAGAAAAACGTCAAATTTCCATAGAATTTACAACGGCACCTCTGAAAATATTTTTAGAATTTTTTTGCTTTTGGGAGAGTAATAAGGAGGCCAAAAGGCAACTTTTCTGCACCTAGCCGATTTGAAATAAAAAAAAAGTTTTTTTCTGCCATAGAAAGCACTCCATCCTACTGCGCACGCTTGCAGTGGGTGTGCGAACTGGGCACATCTACGTTTTTATTTCCTCCAGGGTAACAGGCATCCAGGAACTGAATGTAAGAAATTTACAGGTAGTGTATTTTTACCCTTAGGCAATAGAAACCAATTTTGACCTCCTATCCAGGTAAAATTGGGCTTTTTTCCCCCTTTACATTTAAAGGTGCCTCCATGTTATCTTTCCTGTATGACTCAGATTTGCACCATTAATTCAATCTAATGTAAATGTTACCCACACTTTTATTTTCCTGGTTTCTTTTCCCACATATGAAACGGTTTTGCTATATTCACTTAAACACGTAGGATGCACGAAAATAGGGAGCGGGTATGAATGTCCTTTTAATTTTGCAGTTTTAATTACCGACGAAAATATATTTTACCTGTTTTAAGTAGCGATTCTCCTTTGAGCTAGAATTATCCCCTAGAAGCTTTGGAGCTTGAATCCCAGGCGGACTTGTACCTACTGCGCATGCGCAGGTTTAGGCTGACTATATAACACGGCGCAGCCGTCCGCGTGGCATCATTTCTCCTAGGGCATTCAAGTCGTCGTGACTGCCTTGAGTTCCCCGTCTTCATTCCGGTTCCATGATCCTCGGCCGTTCTGGCCTTCCACAGCATTCCTGCGTTCCTACCAACAGGAACGCGGTCACCTGCCACGATTCCATAACGGTTCTTGTGCCCCTTACCATCTATTGATGTTAAGGGTGTGCCCAGTGTAAGCATGGCTTCTTTGGCTAACTACTAGCCACAACGGGATCGATCCAGTCTGCTATCCGCACAACCCGGAACTAGTGGTTGCAACGGTTAAACGTGTAACCGATAACCGTGGCAAGTTCGGTTAAACGGATTTTAATTTCCGTGTTCGTGTAAACGTAATCCACCAAGCTAAGATAGCATCGATGGACATGCAGCGCGACTTAGTTAAAACTTGACTTTCACTACTTTTCTCCTCCTCCTCCTCCTCCCTCCCCCCCCCCCTCCCCTCCCCGCATCACCAGTGGCCAAAGTCTAAAGTAGACTCGTCCAAGCAACCTGGAGTATTTCGCGCACATCCATTTAATTGAGCTGTTAATCACGATTACAATTGGATCGTCAATCGTCGTAGCTACGTATTTTTTCACCACGTGCGCCAAGTCAGGTAATATTTTTCGTACCATGCCACCCTAAGAAAGCTTCTGCTGAGACAGTTAAGTGTGAATTCTGCGGTACAGTATTCTGCGGAATATGCAGGCGGATAATTGACTATCAGATCCGTCCTTAATCCAAAAAATGTGGATCCAGCACGTACAATTTTAACCTACGATAGATTAAACAATGGTCTCCATTTATTACTAAACTGTTACTGAATAATGCCAATAAACAATGTTTTACGATTTTACTAAACATTTTTTTTAACAATTGTTTTGTGAACATTGTTAATACTCAGTTACACGGTAACCGAACGTTTTAAAAATAGGTTAATCGTTTAATGAAACAACCGGTAATTGTGACCACTACCCGGAACGTATTCACAATCCTTTCGGTTTCAGCCGCCTCTGTACGATCCCTACAGACGGGAATACATCGTACAACTTATCGGTTCCTCTTAATCGATTCCGGTCTCCTTCCTCCAGCGGATTAACGTTCCGCCTTTTTTCCCTCGACTCCCCAGCAACCCTCGGTCCCGTACCTGGGGGAAAAGGGGGGGGGGGGAAGGAACCTTCGTCTACCTACACACAAGAATCGATACCAGTTCGATTCCCGATCCTCCATTCACACGGATCTTAGTAACGATTCGCCTGGCAACCATGCCCTTGGTTTCTTGTCACGACTCAGTTTCGTTTGGCAGCAACCATCTTATCATCAATCCGCCTAGACAACATCCATCGGACATTAATCTGCCACTGCCAGACGTCTCTGGAATGCGCATTCCTCCTGTTACCCCTCGATCCCCTGCTTCAGCCTCGGCCTGTGACGGGGGGAATGGAAGGGAGGGGAAAGGAGGCATTCGCACCAGCGGAACGACAGAATCACGTTCCCCACGCTCCTCCTATCAGACCTCGATCTGTCACAAATGCAGACAACACTATCTCTTCATTCCAACAACAACACGACCCCACTGCGCATGTTGATGCGCAGCTTCCTTCATTTATACAATTCTGCATAGTTTTAATTCGGCCATTCACATCAAGGATCCGCCGTGTTCGGCTCGTTGGCAATACCTATTGGTCGCACTCTTTTACGGTTTCTGTTTGAAGATATCCATCCGCATCACCACTCTCCTGCGCATTCTCCTGCTTAGCCTCTTTCATATATAAACTCAGAGCATTTCGGCGCTCTTATCTACCCATCGCCTTAGGTAGAGGTTCCTCACCTGCACTCTGGCCCACGTTCTTCGATCCTCCCTCTGTAAACGTGTTCTTGTATTAGACACTAGTGGTGATGCCACCTTGACACCGCCGACTAAAAACCTGAGGGCAGAAATCTTCGTTTTTCAACGAACACTTTTTTTTTTATTCTTCGCTACCACACCAAAAGACCTCGCTACTCAAATAGGCATATCTCCATGGAAAATGCAGCAAATCGACCAATTCTTGCAGCTCTTAATAGAGGAACACATCCTCTAACTTTCTACCCAAAACATTCTTAAATTTCTTCTCCATTATTAAATGGCATCACTAAGAAAAATTGCTCAAACTGAGCCGTAGCGAACTTCATTTCCGGTCGCCGTTTTCCGAAACCTGTATATTTTGTATTTATTTGTATTTTATTCTTTCAGGCATAAAGCCAAAAACACCAGCTTAGTTGTGTTTTAGGAGGAGCATGTATTAATTCATACGATATTTTTTATTTGTAAAACGAGTGACGACTTACGTTATTTACGAAAAATGTCCGACTGATAAAAATTCACTTAACTGCTTCTGCAAACAACAACAACAAAAAATTAAATGCGTTATAGCATCTTTCAAAACTAGCTGGTATATTTAACCTTTTATTTTTGTGCTCAAATGCACTTTGGTAAACTTAATTTCGTGCCATGAACCGTACCGGAGCTCTTCGTTTATGTTTGTTTATTTTTACGACCCAGTGTATTTCATGTTTCTTACTACCTGCAAATACTTACTTCAGTAATTATGCTTAAAATCATCATTTTACGCTATCACTGCTCATTTATCAACTAAAAAATTTTTTTTTTTAGCTTGAATCCAAACTTTCTCTCCTCTCCCGCCAGGGGCGCTGCTACTCCTAACTAGGAGGCCGCCATCTTGTTTGTTCCCTTCATCACATTTTAAGCACGTTGTTAGGGTAGGACGTGTTTGGCATCGCTGCCTTTGTTTTCTAGTTTGGAAGCAAAGTTATCAACTTTTCTGGGCAGAATTATGACCACGATAGAAGAATCGAACGAAAATGACTTTGCTGAAATTCATGAAAGTGTGGTTGTGTTGGATGATGCAAAGTTGGTTGATGGTGGAGTGGGACAGGTGCCGTTCTCAAATGAAGAGTTGCTGGCGTCGATGCAGACCACAGCCAACGTAATTTTTGATGCGAAAGCAACTTGTATGGAGCAACGAATTACGGACAAGGTGGATTCGGCAGTGTCGGGGATGGAAAAGAAGTTCGGCGCCCTAATGGCTGATATACTCCACATGTTGCAACCATTGTTAGCCAAAAAAGAAGAAAAATCATTGGATATTTAAATTAGGAACCGATGTGTCTGTTGTGACGGACATCAAGTCGTCATCTGCGATGCAGTCGCCAGCTATGCAGTCGCCGTTCCGTCAGGAGTCGCCACGTGTCGGAGATGTTAAGACTGCGTCTAGATCCAAGTCCGGCGGCCGTACTGACCTAGTAAAGAGCTCGGCGAAGAAAGGAAAATCTTCTAGGGCGTCCACTCGCAGGTCAGGAAATGACAGTACTCAAATGGCCGCTCCCGGTGTGGGGAATAGCGGTTCGTATGAGCACTCCGAATTTACGAAACTACTGGACATAATGAGCTCGTTTATGGCGTCAAACACGACAGGCGTCAAGTCGCTGCATGTTGCTGAGTTGTCGCCACTGCGTGAGGAGTGTTGGTTGTACGCATAGCCTAACTATAGTTGGTTCTTCCCAGCAAAGAATTTATTTGTATTATTCATAT
>JAHWFP010266623.1:0-36345 GCA_023313725.1 Lithobius niger | reverse complement strand
GATGATAATCTATTGTCGCTCGTATATGGGCACGATAAACTGAAACTAGAATATCCTAGCTTTCGAAACTAAAGTTGAAAAACTCCTTCGAGAGCAGACTGCAGTGATTATCGATGTAAAAAAAGTAGATCGAAAGAACTGGATGATCCAAAGTGTTCACCCTCTCAGGCCGTGGCCACAACCGTGCGAGATGACAATATTGAAAGTAAACATTTTGCTGTAAACACTACAATTTCATTGTTGGGACATGGTCAAGTTCAGGTGGTCTCTGCCCATATTGACCCAATCATTGAAGAAATAACCAGTAAACCACCGAATGCAAACTGCCAACGTGAAGAGCACAGTAATAATCAAACTAATGCCTGGGTAACAATAAGAAACAAGAAGAAAAGGGTAAAAAAGAAATCCTCGAATGGTGATGGAGTGCAACCAACGTGTGTGCTAAATAACTGTAGTCTAGAAATAGAATCCTCTCCACTCCTTTTTCATTTTCCACCATTTAGAGACGTCTGTTCTGCAGCAAATGATGGGAAACCTCAGGTACAGAGGAGTGAACCTACTTCTGTGTTAAACTACGATTTGGAGAGGCTGGAGAAATTCAATCCTACCAGCCTTAATCTTGATTTACAACATCATTTTGTGCCGAATAAAGATCAGAGTGAGATTATCGTTATAGGTGACTCTCATGTTAGGGCCTTGCACTTGAAGAATATGGGAAAGTCCATTACTTGGACATGGCCTGGTCTACGTGTTGAAAATTTAGTGAACAGACTGCCAGGTACACTTTCGGGTGGTGGCCCGTCTCCACCGCCTTCAACTATTGTCCTTTGTGTTGGGAATAATAACGTTCCACAGGATTCACCAATGTTTATCAAGGAAAAAATTGTGCATGTAGTTGACGCTATTTGGACTCTTAAACCAACAGCGAAGATAATGTTAATCGGCTTGTTACCAAGAAAAAATCATGATGATCGCCACCATGCAACACTCTGTAACAGTGAATTGATGCGTATGTGTCCTGAACGGGGTGTGGGTTTTGTTATGGTTTGGGATAAGCTGATACATACTTCAGGATGTATGGCTCGTGATGGTATACACCTGACCTCAAAGGGTAAATCGATCCTACGGGAAGAAATCGAATATGCGATTGGCCATCCAGGATACATGGGAAACTGGGCTTGTTAACGGGGCACGGCTTAAATGGTGAATGTCATGCAATTTCAGGGTCTTTTTCCTCTTCCGACAAATTGCATTCTCCACCCCTAAAGTGTGTGTTACTTAATGCTAGAAGGCTAAACGCCAAATTCCAGGAGTTCTGGCTATTATTATCATCCAATGTTTACGACATTGTTTTAGTCACTGAGTCCTGGTTGTCGGAGTCCTTGCCTGATTGTTTTGTGCAGGGGGGTTATTCATATCGGCTCGTTAGGCGAGACCGAGGAGCATTGGGTGGGGGTATTATGGTGGCCGTAAAGACGGAAATACCATTTATTGTTTCGGCGGTTGCATGTGACTGCGAAGCACTTTGCGTGGAATTCCCCTCAGAAAAAATTAGGTTCTTGCTTGGTTATATCCCTAATAGCTATAATGAAAACATGGTTAATACGATGAGCAACTTTTTACGAAAATCTGTCCGTTTAGATTATACAAACATTATCACGGGTGACTTCAACATGACACACATAAATTGGATTTTAAATACTGCATCACACAAGTACCATCAAGTATTTTTCGATTGTATTTCTGAATTAGGACTTAAACATCTGAACCAACGCATTTAAACAGTACCCTGGATCTTATCTTAGTGGATAGTGACAGGCTGGTGTATGATGTGACTGTTTTGGATCACTTTGGTACTAGCGACCATAACATGGTTACTTTCATCATACATTCAACATCTAGGCAGGTATGTCACTCAGCCAGTAAACCAAAAGATAGATTAGATTACATGTTGCTACGTGAATTGCTTCGTGAGGTTAACTGGCAGGAAATCTTTTCACAGACGGATGGGGCAGACAGTATGTGGTTGCCTTTACGTGGAGTCCTGGACCACGCAGTTTCCCAAAGCTATAAGTTGATTCCTTCGAATCCCCTAAAAAAAAAAGGTAGGCAAGAATCCCAAAACATTACTTAAACTTAGACAGAAAAAGCTTAAATCATGGCGCTCGTACAAGTTAAATCCAAGTGATGATAACAAAAGGAGATATAACTATTCCCAATTAGAGTACACTAAGAGTACCCGGGTTTTTGAGTTGGAATTGGAACACCAAGCTATTAGTATGGGCACCTTGGGTTCCCTTTTCTGATTTTTTAAAAATAAAAGAGGGAAAACCAGTACTATTCCACCCTTGCGAGTGGCTGACACTTTTGTGACCACCGATAGTGACAAGGCTAATGTATTAAATGATATATTTATCGCCGATTGCATTGCTGACAATCATGTAATTCCTCCTATAGGAAACTTTAATAATGATATTGCTAATGAAACTGTTTGTGAATGCCCAGTTATTTCTGTTTTTTTATAAAGAAATCAAGGAAGAAGTATGCTGGCCTCTTACCAGTATCTTCATTGCATCAATGGAAACCGGCAAATTGCCAGATGACTGGAAAAAGGCACGCATTAGTCCATTCTTTAAAAAGGGTGAAGCATCAAACCCAAAAAATTATAGACCAATTGCTCTTACATGTGTCCCATGCAAAATAATGGAACGCATTATCCGTGAAAAATAATATTCTCCGTGATGATCAATTCGGCTTTGTACCAGGTCGTTCTACTGGCTTACTACTTCTGTCGGTTTTGGATGACTGGACGAGTTATTTTGATGTAGGAATTCCTGTTGATGCAATATTTATTGATTTCGCAAAAGCCTTTGAATCTGTTGTTCATCATAAATTGTTAACTAATCTTAAGGCATTGGGATTTGCAGGAAACCTGCTGAACTGGCTTTACGATTTCTTATCAAATCATACCCAATATGTTTCCGTGAATACCGCATGCTCTGGCATAAAATATGTCACTAGTGGTGTTCCTCAAGGTAGTGTTCTGGGCCCATTACTATTTGTTCTTTTTTTAAATGATCTCGAATCGACTAATGCGGATGCTCCCCTTAAAAAGTTTGCCGATGATGTAATGACATATGCACCTGTTTTTGATGATGCCTCCCAAGGATCTCTAATCACTTCAACCGATGATCTTTCTCAGTGGTCGTCAGACTGGCAGTTGCCGATTGCAGCAGAGAAATGTAATGCACTTCATATTGGCAGAAACAACCAAATGTTCCAGTATTCCTTGTCATCAACTACAACGTTGTCAAACTGTAATTTAATTAAAAATCTCGGCATTTGGTTTACCTCCGATTTAAAACCTACAACACACTGTGTTAATGTCACAAGTGCTGCAAACCAGCGGGTTGCCTTAATAAAGAAGATTTTTACTTCAGGTCATGTTGACACTATGGTCTGGGCATTTAAAGTCTATGTACGGCCGATCCTCGAATATGCAAGCTATGTTTGGTCACCGTACCTGCTTGGTGACATTGATCGCATTGAAAATGTCCAACGAAAATTCACTAAGTCATTACGTGGACAACGTAATAAATCTTATGCTGATATTTCTTAAACTTGATTCACTTGAATTGCGTAGGCTCAAAGCAGACCTTTACCTAACCTATTCCTTGCTCCACGGTCTTGTAAATCTAGATTTTGCAAAGTTCTTTGAGTTACACACTGATGACCGTACGCGCGGTCACGGTCTAAAACTTCGGGGGAGTTCGTTCCGCACTGACTGTCGTAAATTTTTTTTCTCAAACCGAGTCGTAAATGTGTGGAACGAGTTACCCGGTGACCTCGTGATCGTGCCTATGTTGGGGTTGTTTAAGGCAGGACTCCGACACTGTAACCTTAATAGGTATTTGGCAAGACAATTTTAAAATTGATCAATTGTTTACGAATTTGTTTACTTTTATGTGCTTTTCCCCAATATTTTCATTTAGTTTGTATACATGTTGCATTGCTTGTTTTTTTAACGTGTAGCCTACTTTAAATTTGTAGAAAACTGACAAATGACTACTATAGTCTGCACTTTTAATAGGTTGGATGCAAGTAGCCAAAACTGGCCCTTTCCCTCGCCTTTTGTCTTTTCATGACAATAAAGTTTTATTATTATTATTATTATTATTGCGCTTCTCTCCCCCCCCCCCCCACCAATCCTTATGCCAATTTGTCAATTTAGTTTGTAAAACAGTACATTGTAATCAGCAGCTGGGAAATAACACAAATAAGAGCACAATGGATTTTTATATTTATTTACCAAGACTTCTAACAAGAAGACTATCCTTTTTTTCAGCAAACCCCAAGCATTCCTTTGCTCTGCCGACACTTTCTTAACAATAGGGAGTTGTTTATTTGTACTCATGTCTACAATAATACGTCTTATTGACATGTCGAAAAAATTGAGCTTCGAAATGGGTGATAGACGCGGCCTTTTTTTTTTTCCCCGGCGTCTCTACACGCTCTACATCACTTGCCCGGAAAAGCTACAGGCTTACGCGCCTTGCATGAGACGTGTAGCAATTTAGCAAAACGTTACAACACTCCAGTAGCAGCAGCTACACACTTTCTGGATTGCGTGTTAGTTCTATACTCTCCAAATTCACTCACCCTGGATTCGAAATACTAGACGACGTTGTAAACATCTCCAGAGCTTGACTCTGTTAAGTTTTACCGCGCTTCGCTAACGAAGTCGAATTCGACGCCATGTCTGGGCTCGATTGAACTCGCTGTTGGCAAGGTGCACCTATCCTACTGGCAAAAACGCGCGATATTCAACGAACGCCGAGTCATTCTTTCAGTGGCCGGACTATAGTAGCTTTATTAATGCCCCCCGCCCCCACCAATCGGTTTTTTTTTTAGTCAATTGTGAAATTTACTAAAAGCTTCAAACGTTTAAAGAAATCAATGTAGTGTTCCTTTAAATCATGGTTGTTCTGCAGCAAAATTAACTAAAACATTCATAAATCTAACGAAATCAACATTTAATTCAACATGATTCACGGGAGCATTAGTAATCGCGGAAAAGTCGGCAATATTAGGCCTATGCGATTGATCATTGATGTGCGTAATATGGATTCAGTCTAGTGAAAACGCTATACCTTTTCTTATTTATTCTCAAATTTAGTTTATTAAATCGTCCTCCATCCAATATCTAACATAATTCAAGTTAAAACTAATTTTTAACCATCACAAACCTTCAAAAGAGACACGCGATTCACGACCGGAAAACGCAAACCGGAGTAACGTCATAACAGACGCGGTGGACCGGATGTTTCAAGCGCTTACACAGTCTGGACGCGTCCACCACTTCACGTCCACTACTGGGGCTCCACGGGTCCAGACCTACGCGTTCATTTCCGACGGAACTTCCGACTTGGATGACAATATATAACCCGATGGTGATAAAAGTCAACACACGCATGTCCCAGTTGTGAATCACGTTGTCTGTTTTGAAGGTTTGTGATGGTTAAAAATTAGTTTTAATTTTGAATTATGTTAGATATTGGAAGGAGGATGATCTAATAAACTAAATTTGAGAATAAATGGGAAAAAGGTAAATCGTTTTCACTAGACTGAATCCATATTACGGACATCAATGATCGATCGCATAGGCCTAATATTGCTGACTTTTCCGTGATTACAAATGCTCCCGTGAAGCGTGGTGATGGTTAGAAATTGATTTTAACTTTGAATTAAGTTAGATATTGGAAGGAGGACGATCTAATACACTAAATTTGTGAATAAATGAGAATAAAACCAGTGTGTTAATGCTAGATTGAACCCAGATCACGCACGGGAATAATCAACTTTTCCACGATGGATTTTGGCCTCAACGACCACCCAAAAACATACGTTCAGGTCAGAAATCTTATAGTAGCTTTGTTAATTTGTTAACGCCCCCTCCACTTTTTTATCGAATTAATTTTAGCCGCCCATGGGTGTTTAATAGGCGATTTATGCTAATGAAAGTTGAAGACGTATTGATCCATTAGTTCTGGAGAAAACTGGTTTTTAGTGATCAATAGGCTTATGTGACTTAAGAAAAAAAGTTTGATGTTTCGAATGTTTGTGTTTCCCCAATGTTTGTGTTTCCCCAATGTTTGTGTTAGTTGCGCCTCTCTAATCGAATGGTGAAGATAGGCTTCTTAAATGCCCCCATATAAGAGATTTTATTTGGGGATCCATGATGGCCAAATAAAATGCCTACAAAAAAGTTGGCGCACACAAAAGATGCTCAAACCGGGCTGCCAAGCCATGTAATCATATCATGCAAAATTATAGCAATAATTTCATGCTAACAGTTTTAACTTATTGAAGTCTATCACATAGATGAAAGGTCAATGATTTTTCATCCATTGTCTTAAATAACTCTTGTTTTAAAATAAACAGGAATTCATAAAGACTTTTGGATCAATTGTTCCTGCTCCTGGATCATTGTTTACAAATTTTTAAAGTACACTAGTTTAAGAAGAGAAAAAATTATTAACTGTCCACACCACCTTTTGTGAGAAAATCGTACAAGTCAAAATAGTTTAACGCATCATAATGCATAGTTAAATAGTAATGCAACTGTCAAATGATATTTCCCGCTATTCCAATTCCCTCACTGGCCCGAGTTATGTCTAGAGATCAAGGCAAGCACCGACCATTGCCACATGACGATTAACTTTTGTAATCTGGCGACCATTAACTAGCGTGCTAGTCGCCAGATTGGAGACAAGACTGCTGTCAAGAACTGTTTAACTAATTAGCTTCAGCATAGATTCCTTACTGTACTTATTTTGTTTAATTTATTCTTAACGTTCACATTAGCATTTGCCCAAATCCCTTATTCTCATATCTTTTTATAGTAATAGGTGCCAGCCTAGGTAAATAAATCGTAAAAACGTATCGCAGCGATAAGCAAATGCACTACTGGCGACTAGTAAAAGTTAGCTACCAGCCAGCGGCAACAGGGGCCCAAAACCACGAAACCACCAAAACATCTATGGCGTCCACCTTAAGCTTGCAATGAGGGTCAGAAAAAGGCTTCCTATGGGCAGATAGCAGAAAATAGCTCGATTTAACCATTAACATCACTGGAAGGCGTAAAGGTATATCCAACAACTTGGTTTACAAAGAATTACAACACTGGTGTATTTATAGGTATACTCCACAACTTAAAGGTTTCAAGTTCGCTTTACCATATAATTTAAGAAGGCAGTTATTCTTTTGTGTTCACAGTGTCAGGGGAAAAATGACATACCATGGATTAACCTTATCCACAGGTAGAACAAAACCCTTTTTAGAGAAAGGTTGGACAATAAACTCGAAAAGATGGGTCAAGTCCACCCATTCCAAAATATGCCTCTAATGATCGCATTTACTTTGAAGGTCTATTTCCCACAGAGGGAAAGGCTGTAGAGATTGAAGCATTGGCCTTTAAAATTCTGGCGTAAAGTTCCGAATAGGGAAAAACAAAAGTTATCTTTTTAACACTGTTGTACCTTCAGCAGACCATCCAAGTTTAATTAAAAAACAGAAAATCAGAGAGAATTGTACCGTAATTTAAAACGGCTAACTTCTAACGAAATAGCGGCTCAGTGTGTTGGCGTTTAGGTACAATTTATCTGGTTTATAATGTACCACATATTCATGCTCTTGCAAAGCAAGGCTCCATCTTAAAAAACATTTGTTTCAGCCAGTGGAACGGGTTATGGTCGGTCTCAATATTAAATCTAGTGCCATAGACAGGGTCTCAACTTAGCAATGGCCCAGACCAAACACATGCATTCTTTTTCTGTTGTTCCGTAGCTCTGCTTTCTTGCAGTCAGTTTACAAACACGGTTGTTCCTCACCATCGAACATCTGAGAGGACAACGCCCATACCTCTCTCACTACAGTCACATTAGACTGTGAAAGGCTGTGAGAATCAGGAGCTCTGAGTACAGGAAAAGTCACTAAAACTTTTTTCATAGTGTCAACAGCTTCTTGTTTATTGTCATCCCAGGTAACTGCATCTGGGGCTTCCTTTTACAAGGAGTCTGTGCGCGTGCACAGCACAGGTCTGTGAATGACGATGGATGTAACACTTTTCTTACCCTACAAGGCCAAGAAAAGATCTGACAACTCTCTTAGTTTGTGGAAGTTCAAATTTCTGAACAGCCAAAACTTTTACCTCCGAAGGGGTTCTGGAACCATAACCCACTTCATGTCCGAGAAAGGTGGCTTTGTTGCAAGCAACCTGAGATTTTTTTTCGCATTAACGATTAAACCAACTGTCGTTACAGCTGTAAGAAAGGTTCACACGTTTTACAGATGTTCAAGCCAAAGTTTTGGCCCCAACAGCTGTGTCGTCTTGGGACGGAGTGACAAAGTCTTCCATTCCATGGGTGATACCATACATTAGCTTCTGAAAGCAAAGTGGGGCGTTCTTCATCCCCATATTCATTATGAGGGTTTGAACTGACCAATACGTGTAGTAATAGTCGCTTCTCGTGAATCTCCAGGAGTTAGGCGCACTTGCCAGAATCCACGGTTCAAGTCAGAGAAATAAACTTCCACTTTGCTGCTTTCTCAAGGCACTCCTCTAAATTTGGAATAGGGTAGTCTATAGTCACAGTATTAGTGTTTAATTCTCTGTAGTCAGCTACAGGTCTCTGAGTAGTATCCTCTTTTTGGACAATAATCATAAAATTGCCATGAGGCGAGTCCGTTTCATGTAGTAGGCCTAAGTTTAAACATGCGTTTTACTTCGGTCATGATCGAGTCTCTTTCAAACTTGGCGTGGCGATAATACTTAATAGGTTTTACAGCGTCATTGGGACCGTTCAAGTATTACGTTATCAGGAAATTGGCCATTTTTAACTCTTCTCCTCGTCCTTGATCATCATCAATTGCTCAACCTTCCTCCAGTCATTTCTAACTTGACCCCATTCATAAGAGGGATGTTTGCCCCGTTATTTCCCTGTGTTTTTCTGTGTATTTCCACCCTTTTATTGGGATAACAGTGCTTACGTCGTCAACTGGCCTCCCCCCTCGTCATCAATCGTCACCAGCTGGCGAACTCCCCCTCCCCTCGTCCTGATGACATGTAATGAAGGCCACGTTCATCACTTTTTTCACTTCGACTATAGATATGTAAAAACCACTTTGATTTCAGTGTCGGGCATAAAGCCCAAGCTTCCATACTCGTGTTGTATATTACGAGTATTCAAGGGTACGCTAACGTCGACCCTATCTACACTACATATGGCAACATTTATTTTTGTACAAAGACACACTTTATTTCAGCTCAATAGGCTTGGTTTCGCACAGCTCGACTATACGAATTTCGCACTATTTGTCACTTACCAAACATAGTTTTGTTATTAAAACCATTGTAGTTATTTTATATCCTACTTTAAGGTTTTAGTAAGCACTCGGTAGCATTAAAATTATTAATCTAGGCTGGCTCACACCGTGTTTATTAACGCCCGAAGTGTATCTTGTCAACCACCACTCCTATTAAAACAGCGCTATGTTTTATTGAAACTCCTGATGGCAAACCTGGCTTTCCTACAGTTAGTTCCACTTTTACTACAATCATTCTGCTAATAAACTGCTTTCACAATTTAACTGGCGCTTCTGTAATCTTCTATTAAGTTTCCACTCAGGCAATTTCAAGTTAACATGAACAGAGCTGTCCCTACCTAGTCAAGCATTTTTCAAAAGGGTTGCAGGCTTAGCTCCCTCGTCCGTCCGCGCTTTCTCTCTACCGTTAGTTGAGTTACAGCTCGCCCAGCCACTTCAGCTCCTCCTAGCTCCTATTGTTCTCTTGAGGCCCTTAGTCTCCCATGTAATCACTCTCCTACACACCGCGCTTGGAGGAGGGTAGAGCAACTGGCAGACTGGTATAAAACTGACATGAAGCCAGCATTCAACAGCATACCTCACAGCCAAAAGCAACAGGTTACCATCGCCGTTGGGAGTCCGAGATGTTCGGCCACGGCAAAGCCATGCCGAGCAGGTAGTGGGCAGTTTAGTTAAGGAACACGACTTAGTCATTTTTAGGCCTCTCATTTCAAAATTTAATGTTAGAACTTAAACTTAATTATGTGGCAGATTTTAGTGGGGAATTTTAGATTCGGCACTTTGGTTCTTTAAACCTCCCCATTAATGCAAGTGCACATCCCTTCCTAAAAACGTAGTTTTATTCTTAAACTTAATTTCATTGCATTTTTGTTTCAAAAATTGGTGGCGTTTTCCTCTGCACTTTGGTAAGTCAAACCTTTCTAGTTAGCACCCCTCAGAACCAGGAGAGTGCAGACTTCTTCCCTTTCATTAAATTTGATTTTTGTCGTTTCCTGGATCTGAGGGCGCTAACTAGAAAAAATGGACTTACCAAATGTTGGGTCGTCAGTTTTTCGTGGACCACCCTGTAAAACATTAGATTTCTAACGCACGATTTGACTTCGTAAATGCGAACTTTTAGTTTGTAACTGCAAGTGCTAAAGTACAGTTAGGCTTTCTTGTCCAAATTTGTTTAAGTCCGATTTTCGAGAGTTTGATACTCTGTTCCAAGGTTTTTATGTAAACTCATTCTGTTGTTTAATGTAAACAAACCAAGTTGAAACTTTATTGTTCAAAACCAAGTTTTAATGTAAACTCCAGTTGTAAATTTTACTCTGTAAATTACCAAGAGTTTTTTTTTTATAAACAAAAACTAAAACTACTCTGTCTCCAAGTCTTGCTTACTTATCTATTTAACCTGTTTAGGATATTTTAGATCAGTTAAAAATTGCTATCCTTTCTGGTGGCAGCGAAAATACCGTACCTAACTTAAACATTACTGCTAGCATAGGCATTGGACGCTAGGACACCCAACCAAGCTTTAGTCATGCTATGTTACGATTTAAAAGTACCACAAAATGACCGTCACTATTAAGTCGAGAAGTATGTTGAGTTGACACCGCAACAGACCACAACTAGCAGTGTCTATACCGGGCACCACAGGAGCGTAGACGAACGTCCCCATTGATCAATTAAATATCATTGGTAACCAAATTCATGCAGCCAGGGAAAGTAGAAAAAATGCCCTAAACTTGATCAAAGATTTTGATTAAATTGTTCCTTTGCTCAGGTTTTAGGTTATCCACTTTCTTGAAAAGGAACATTGCCTCTTCACTGGAAAGATGGCCGTCTCCTGTTTGACCAGACCAAGTAAACTTCTTGTGTATTACGTCTCGTTCACTTGGCCACGGTTTGGGGCTTTAGCAGCTAGACCCCAATTTGACCCCACTTGGTTACAATTGGTGACCAATAATATTCTGCTTTGGTCACAAGACCTCCACTTGGCCACGATTTGGGACTTTAGCAGCCAGGACCCAGTTTGACCCCACTTGACCACGATTTGGGACTTTAGTAGCTAGACCCCAGTTTGACCCACACTTGGTCACAATTGGTGGCCAATAATATTCAGCCTTGGTCACTTGGCCATGATTGGGACTTTAGCAGCTAGACCCCAGTTTGACCCCCACTTGGTCACAATTGGTGACCAATAATATTCAGCCTTGGTCACAAGACCTCCACTTGGCCACGGTTTGGGGCTTACAAACTGTGACTTAAGAATATTACAACTTTGTTATACAAGTCTAAAAAAGTGGGGTGTTATTTTCAAAACATTAAAAATAAACAACTTGGAGTTAAGATGCCACACATTTATTCTTTTGCATGGGGGATCCTGACTACAACAAAATAAATTCTGAATTGAATAAACTGAAAAAAAAATTCAAGCCTTAAAAGCTCAAGGACCGTTCTAGTATTTTCATAAATCATAAGCCTTAAAAGGTCACCTAAAATTCAGGCAGCCTAAATGTTAAATTTTAAGATTGCAGTTAAAAATAAAAAAAAATTATTTTATTGTTCAATTATTGGAATTTTGTATCTTTATTTTAGTTATAGAGTAACTAATTTTAGTTACCAGTTTGTTAAATTATAAATTTGTTACACATACAAATGTTTGGAAGCTAACTCTTAATAAGTATTTAAATGGAAGCCAAGTTGAGAATATCAAACTGCAACCCTTCCTTATTTTATATATGTAAAAAATGGCTTCTAAAGTGTAAAACAATTAATGCCAATTAATTATTTAAAACAAAGTCAAACCGTCCTTAACTTTACTAAAAATGAATAAATGGAAATGTAATATCCATAACTTTTAACCGGGAAGGAAAAGTGCCTATATAAGATTTTCTGACTAGAACAAAACATGTCAGTGCAGCAAGGGTGTAGATGGCAAAGTAGGTAAGTGAAGGGTGTGCTAGTATCAAGTGTGTGATGTGGTGCTATAAATAGTGTAATAATGTAGCTTAAGTTAGCTTAGGAATGGTACCTAACATGAAAATAATATAACAGAATTCAAATACCAACCGTCATTTTTTCTTTTGTCTGGAATCAATGGAAAAGCTGTGCCTTTTTTGGTCATATACTTGGATCAATGTAGGGCCAAAATAACTGTAGTCTTCTTGACCCATTTTAGGTCACAAACTGGGGTTAATTTGGGACAAATCAGCATTAGGTCCTTGATTGATCACAACCCGGGGTCTAAATCGGGTAAATTCAAAGAATCTCCTGAACTGTGGATTTTTGTTGGTCACAAATCGGGGCCAAATATTAGGTCACAAAGCCCTGAATAGGTCCCGTATGTTTCAATAAGGGGTCTAGTTGGGACCACTTTGGGGTCGACTGTAGACCCCACAAACATCCCAATTTGACCCCTCTCGTGACCAAATATTTCTGTAAGGCAACAATGACAAAATGTTCTTGTAGCCTACCTTACTTGCAGGTTTGATTGGGCCAACAATGTCCACTACATATCTATTAAAAGGTTCACCGTCCATGGGTACAAGCACCATAGGTGCAACAAACTTCTGTCCTGTTGTGCCAGTTTTTTGGCATGTCAAACAGGTCTGAACATGCATCTCAATATCAGTAAAGACATAAGGCCAGTACAAATTGGTGAGAACATCACCCTTACTTTTTTTATTGGCCCAAATGGTCAGCCCATGCATTTGCATGCGTCGCGTTCAAAACAAAATCTCTACACTCCTTGGGTAAAACTATAGGTGCCTCTCGATTAGCGTTTTACCTAAGACACGAAAGGTTTTTGAAAAGAAGGCCTTTTTTCAACAAAAAAGTGTTTATTTTCTCCTGTTCGTCTGCTGGTTTTTCAGCAGTCTTCCAACAATCTTTTAGTGTTGGGTAGAGCCGTAGCTACGGGGGGGCTCTTAAAAAATTTTTCGAGGGGACTTAAAAAACGATACTTTGAATAACATAAAAAGTATGGCCTTTCCTTCTCCAAAAATACTTGTGTTTTATGGCGTGTCCATGTTTTATTGATACCACACTACAGTTTCGGCGGAAACCACAAGTTATTGTTTAATTAATTTTTCGGATTAATTTAAGCGGCAAAAATAACCCACCAAGACAGCTACGACGATGGACAGTAGATACAGCTATGCAGCGAAGCCCAACCTAGTAGAGCCGCTGCAGTAGGGTCTCAAGAGTTCAATGGAGTCTCAGGTCTCCAATGGGGTCTCAGGTCTCCAATGGAGTCTCAGGTCTCCAATGGAGTCTGAAGTCCTGCTTTGGATTTAACTACCATCCTGATAAAAGCAGTGGTGACATGTTTTATTTTTTGGCAAACAGCATTAAAAAAATAACGCTGTAAAAACTACCGAAAACAAATGAAAAATTCTGTGTCATAACGGGGAAAAAATGTACGAAACCATTTCTTTCCAGTTTTTGGGAAAAGGTAGATGTGGTGAATCGGCAGTTACATGAATTTTTATAAGGAGAACGAGGATTTCCTACTACTTTCACACAATGGCTTTTAAACCAGAGAACTTAACAATTGTAGCGAATTGTGTGTCATTCTGCAGATATAAGACCGATCATGGAGAACTCGTTGATGGCGAGCGTCTCACCGTCCCCCTCCTTTCCCCTTTTCAACACTCCCACGCACTCGGTGCAACATTTTCCTGAATCTGTAAGGTTCAAATCTAGATTCTAAGTTGGCCACAAACGGCGAACCCTTCAGGCTGGGTGGGAAGTTTTATTTTGTAATTTACAGCTGAATTAAAAGTGACGGTCAGTCTACATTTTTTTCAGCAACCTCCTGCTATAGGAAAATTCACGTGATTTTTTGTCTAATTTACAAAAGACTAACAGCCGTATTCAGAAAATGCACTTGAGGGTCAACTCCGTGTAAGGGCCAGTTTAAGGGCCAACCGCGATTTCAGAAATCGCACTTGGCTAAGTTGGCCCTCCAGCTCACCCTCAACTTCTGCCCCTTGAGAGTTTACAAGCATGAATGAGCTACCAATAGTTCGCGACGTCCACCATATACGTCAGGACAAACAGAAAACACGACTGGAACGGGCGTACATAAACACTGCATTATAGCATTATATGGTGAAGACGACTTTGTGATCCGGTTCCGTATGTTCAAAGGGAATTTCAACGAGCTGCTAATGCTGATATCAGCTAACTGCGTCATATACATGCACATGTGACAGAACGAAACCCTAAACCGACAAACACACACAGAACAGACGCCATAAACAGCAAAACGCCTAAAGAATGGAAAGATTAAAAATACATGGTAAAATGAACACGTAATTGTTCACACGAACTAAAATGGAAATTTTCAAACACGCAGACAATAAAATACTGCGTTAACTATTAGTCTGCTTGTTTCATAAAATTATAAATGCACACAAAATACATATGTAGCCACTCACACGAAATAGACTTAAAATATAAAACAAATACAGACAAATATTAGAAAAAACCTGTGTAATACACAAATTAAGCACACACGTACAAACATATACACGCACACGAACACACACATGAACATTAAACATTTCAAACACAAACTGCGTTCACTTTCTGACATAACCATGGCGTAAAAACAGTCCTTGTTCCCTGGCTGCCAGTGTCCATGGTGTTGGAGTATGCACTTACGGGCAGCCGAATGAGGTTGGTGACGTCAGAACGTGGTAGCTGGCCACCCCAAACGCAGAACTTTGTGCCACTGTCTGCGACACCAATTGTCGTGGAAAAGATGGTCTGCAGTGAATCTGTTTTTATCATATGGTTACCCACATGTTTATTAGTTTTTATTAAATAACTCTTCAGTGCTTTATCCTATTGAACTGTCTATTCCACCAATGGAAAGGTCTCGTCGAGACGATTAAAATGATGTATTGGAATGACAAAATCGATCAAAAATGACGAAACAGCAGAAATTTGTCCAAAATTTGTCCGTGACGGCCTTCAACTGTCCGCGACGTATCGTCGCGCGTCGCGCTGATTCTGTACGGGGGCTGGCCCTCGAGGACGAGCTGATCAAGGGCCACAGTTTTGTCATTCTGAAACGCCCTTGGTGCGTTGACCCTCAAGTGTTAACTTTAGCCCTGGACTATTCACCCTTGAGTTCATGATGAAGGCTGTCACAGCCGTATTTAGAAACGCACTTGATGGTCAACTCTGTAAGAGCCAGTTTAAGGGCCAACTGCGATTTCAGAAATCGTACTTGTTCATGTTGGCCCTCCAACTCGCCCTCAACTTCCGCGAAAACCAAGGGTGACAAGTATCACCCTTGAGAGCCTTATTAGCAGGAATGATCTGCCTTGTTCGCGACGTCCACCCTGTTATGTCAGGACAAACAGAAGACAAGACTGGAACGAGCGGACATAAAGACTGCATTACAGCATTATATGGTGAAGACGACTTTATGATGCGGTTCCGTATGATCATAGGGAATTTCAATGAACTGCTAACGCTGATATCAGCTAACTACGTCATATACACTCGCATGTAATAGAATGAAAACCTAAACCGAAAAACACATCTAGAACAGAGGCCACAAACAGCAAAATGCCTACAAAATGGAAAGGTTAAAAATACACAGTAAAATGAACACCTAATTGTTCACTCGAACTAAAACATCAAACAACAGACAATAAAACACTGCCTTAACTATGAGTCTGCTTGTTTCAGAAATTATAATTATAAAATACAGATGTAGCCACTCGCACGAAAAAGACTTAAAAGGACATAAATCCTTCCGAGTAGATGCATTTCACTACGATGATGGACTGTGCTCAAAAAGCATTGTATTCTATTGTTATCGAAGCCAGGGCTACTCAAACAGACCTACTACAATACTGGGTCTGCTTCAACGAGACCTACGAAAACCTTTTCGAAAAATAAATAGTAGACGATACCTACGAGGGGCTGTGCTCATGAATGAAAAATTTTATTTATTTTCTACTGGTCGGTTGTACTGCTGTCAGTATGATCCACACAGAGGCAGTCTGAATGGAGAAAATGTTTTTCGCTGTAGTACAACTACAGTATGGCTTCTACATTAAAAAAAAATATTTTGTATTCTGCGACAACCCCCCTTTAAATTTCCAGCTCATGTTAAACTCTCATTTCACATCGTGTCAAGAAAAATGTTCCACACTGCTATAACAGGAAAACAGCGTCGAAAAGATCATTAACTACTGGAGGATGCTCTTTATACGAGTATCCGGCAACGAGTTTAAAGTCAATTGGAGCGTGACATCAATGCTTCTTTACACGAGATTCAAACGTGCGTCATGACTATTTCTGAAGTTGTGATAGTTACACAATGGTGCATCCGTATTCAACATTTAAGTGACGTCAAGTAATTATCGCTTTCAGGCCGCCAAAAAGCTTAAAATGCTGCCTTCATAATATTTTATTGCCGTAATTAATTTTTACTGGAAATCGTACACGGCGGACCTACGCACATCCTGGTGTAATCAAGCACGTCCTACTTCTGCTTTTAAAATATGTACTACACCGACAAATTTGTCGTTTAGCGGCCATGGGAGCTTGGAAGAGTAACACTTGTAAGTAACCAGTTTTTTTTTTTAGTAAGGTGATTTGTTATATTATGGTTCAATGCGAAAAAGCGGCTTCATTTATACACTTGTATTGCCTTGCTGTTACCAGTCCTAATATCCAACAAATTCGGAACAAATCTGGAGTAGAGCTTATCGCCTTCTAACTACGAAATGTGGACCATGCTGATTGATAGAATCGTTACACTTTTATTTTAATCGCCGTCTAACTACGAAATGTGGACAATGCTGATTGATGGAATCGTTGCTTTTTTATTTTAATATCGTCGAAATACTGCATACTGAAATATTGAAATTCATTCTACTATCCGACGTATAATATATTTATTGCTACGCAGTTCAGTTCATGTTACGTTTTTGTTTGATGTATGGCACTAGGCGTGCAACATGTCAGCGTGAATCTAGGTTGCGGAGCGAATTGAATCATATGTAACAAGCCACCTTAGTTAACCTGGTTACGTACGGCCGCATTATTTGTTGTTTGTTCGTCCTGTTTTTTAATTGCTATAACACGGGTGATTCGGAGTTAGTTTATCGCCGATGGGTGTACGGTAATTCTCGCATGGAGGTGCCATTAGTTCCATGGTAAGTTAACTAATACGTCCGAAAAAGCCGTGGCCTGACACAAGTTTTAGTGGGCTAAAAAAAAAAACGTTTTTTCGTGAAGCTTTTTTCGGGAGAGAAAATGCGACGTATGATAATTCGGAAAGATAGTCGACACCTATGAACTTGAGGCACGTTGTATTTATTTGTTGTTTGTCTGTTTGTCCTTCCTCTCTATCCCTTACCACCGGCTGTTTTTCGAGAATGAAAGGGTAGCAAACGGAACAATGTTTCTTACTAAGCTAAGAAATATTGTTGCGTTTTACTGCTTGCTCTGCATCGTTTTCCAGTGGGGACCGCACATTGGTTTGTCGTGTAATGAAGTTTGTGTCAAGTTAGGACTAGCTATTTTGACACAAACGTAAAATACACGATTGGGGACGTGAATATATTTTGAAAAAAAACCATGCATCGATTACACCGCTGTGGCCCGACCTCGCCGCAGTGCACCCACAAGGTCAAAATCCAAAAAAAAAAAACGTGGGCTCTAACAGGACATTAGGAGGATTCCAGAAAATGACGTTGACCTACATTCTACTTAATAAAAAATATCGACACTTGTAAAAGTAAGTACGAAATATGCAATAGCTTATCTACAAATTTAGTAAGTTTATAAATACGCAATAGCTTTTATGCAAACACAAAAACACCTGTTTATTTTCCCCCAGTAATAAAGATTTTTTTGGAAGCATTTTGGGTAAAAATTAATCCACGAAGATTAATTTCTCATATGCTTCTAACCCTGCCTAAACCATACACAGTGCTCAGTGCACCAAGTGCCATCTATTGAGAGTTTGAATAGCTGAAACGTAGAGCACCATCTATTGAGAGAGACAAAACGAAACTGTAATACACCTAATTACAGCTGAAACATAGAGCTCCATCTATCCAAGTGCGATCTATTGAGAGTTTATCAGTAAACCAAGTAGTGCCATCTATTGAGAGTCTTGTCAGTAAATCAACTGCTATCTATTGAGAGTTTGAATAAAATACGCCTAAACCATATTGAGAAGTGCCATCTATTGAGAGTTTGAATAAAATACACAAATCGAAACTGAATGCTCTCTGCGTAATAACTACAGCTGACACATAGAGCTTCATCTATTGACAGAACTGTAATACACCTAACTAACTTAGTGCTCAGTGCTAAGCAGTAAACGAAGTGCCATCTATTCAGAGTTTGAATAAAATACACAAACGAAAGTGAAAGCTGGCCAAGCACCATCTGTGTTGATAAAGCGGTGAGTGGCGCCATCTGTTGTTCATGAATCAAAATAAATGCCAACCATGTACTGAAACTTCACAGTAAATTTGTTGATCATGGTACTGAAACTTGACAGTTGCACCATCTATGGGTGGCCAACCATGTTTCCAATTGTACCATCTATGGGCGGCCAACCATGTTTCCAATTGCACCATCTATGGGCGGCCAACCATGTTTCCAAGTGGCGCCATCTATATGATCGTCAACCAGCTGCAGCATATATGGGCACTAATTTCAAAAGTTTACTGGAACCAAGCGGCGCCATCTATTGATCATGAATGAAAATAAATAAAACAAAAGTGAAAGCTGAAGTGATGCCAAACAGGTATTGAGGGCTTCCACCACCAACCAAGTGATGCCTACCAGGTATTGAGAGCTTACACCACCAACCAAACCAACCAAAGTGCTGATCAAAAGTAAACACAAACACAGAGTGTCACCAGAACTACACCTTTGGTGTGGAATATTCAAGTGCTAATTAATTTTCGACGTCGCTGAGAGCGTCGTCGTCCTGTTTTTGGTGGATGTTTTTACGAATCTCAATAAGAATTATCAACAATTCCGTCCATTCAATATAGTCCAGTTGAACTAAGGTCTGGGGGACTTTCCTTTCGTTATAAAAGTATAATATTAACAGAGTTTTATGCCCATTGTGTTTGATACGTATTCTTTTCGCACCTCCGACTTGGAAGGCATTTAATTTTGAATCCAGAGCGGTTTCTAAAAGAACGTTAAACTGCTGCATCAAAACAGCTTTAGTGGCGTCGCTGATAAACAGCTCCACGAGAGTTTGGAAGTGATGCACGGTGGCAAGCAGAGCATGTTCGTTGCTGTCATCTGGCATGCTTGACTTCTACCGGCGGTGCATTGCTACATTTACCTGTTCACTCTGGTTGTAGATATTGGCGAACTCTTTCGAGTTCAGAGTGGTTTGAGCAGAACCACATTTCAAAGTTATAATTTCTTCATTGGAGTCGGAGGGATTAACGATCAAATTTGCCCTGCGGCTCAAAGCATAAACTGCGGGTTTGGCCATTGTCTCCTTTACAAATAAAATAAAATAAAATAAAAGTAATGTTGGGTGCGTTTTCTTTTCCTTCAGTCGTCCACTTCGCAATGAATTTCTAGATGATGCCGGCCGGTGTCACATTTTCGTTTGCTGCGGTCAATATCTGCCCCGTTTGAATTTCTAAAGGCGTTGCCTCGTAGCTTGCTACGCTGGCTGTTTCCCCCGCCTGTTTGAGTATGGAAACAGGTGCTTTCCCAGTTCTAGACAAAGATACTTGAAATGCGTTATTTATCCTAGCTGCAACGAGAATGGTTTTGACTATTCGACTTGGTTGAGTTGCCACGTAGTATTGCAATCCGTTGTCGGCCAACCATTTCACATTATCCCTAGTTTCTAGATTGCTTTGAAACGAGTAGATGCGTCTGTAGGGTTGATTTCTGAGCTTCTTATCAACTAGACGATCCATGTATATGTTTGTGGAGGCAATGCTGTCGTTTGTGGGTTTATTTAAATTCGTAAGTTTTGTCCATTAATGCTCAGATTCCCGTCCCAATCTAAACTCGGTCCTAGGTCCGTTTTCAGGTATCCAAGAGTTGGGGCGTCAGTGTCGTTTGCCAGAGGTCCTACATTTTCAATTTTGTTATTTTTAGCGTCTAATGGCAGATTGGGTCCCGCTCGACTCAAGAAATTATTCACCACAACGATGGAGGGTGACGGAAGAGGAGAGGGAAACTTGGGACCCATAACATTTCCAAATGTATCGACTTTCATGACTTCTTTTTCAGCATGTGAATAACTTGAAAAAAATTCTTTCCTCTCGACAATCCTCGTAGAACGAATAAACAATATTGACCGCACAGAACCTCGTGTGCTTCTTGAACTCTGACGTTATTCGTTATAGGTTTGCCGAGGTACCTCTGGACTTCTAAGGGTGCACTCAAACAGAACGAATCGAAGAAATATGAACAAGATGGGCCTTTACTGCAATACGCAACCCAATGTGTACCTTCTCCTCCGCTTGAGTCTTGCAAATTAATTATTCCACACTCTCTGTTTGCCCAACGTCGTTGTGGAAGCAAGTCTTTAGTAAATGTTCCTCTGAAATTGGTAATCCCGAGTTTCTTGGCGTATCTGTTCAAATCCACATTTGTCATAGGTCTGTTTAAAGATACCCCGGCTTCAGAAAGAATCCTTCACCACGAGCTTTGCTGTTGGTAGTTTTTCGTCTTTTTTTTACGGTGTTTTTTAATTCCCGTTCCTTTTCTGAGTGCGAGAGCTTCCATCGCTGCATTGTGTCTTTAAGCTCTTGTAACTGTCTAGAATTATTCTTTGCAGCATTGACGCTTCTGGCGATCGCTGCGGCGGTTGAGCCCAGCGCTGCCAATGCCGGCAAAAGTAACGCAGGTAGAATTCCTCCCTTCTTCAGTTGTGTACGAGAAAGTTTCAGATGTGAACCTTTACCCGTCTTGCGTGCCTTATGAATTCTGCCGAGTTGAGCTTGAGTGACTGGTAATTTCGAGGTGCCTCTGTTCAACTGGGAGTTTCTAAGCCGAAGTTGTACCGTTTTTCCTTTCTTGATCTGCTGTAACATGCGTTTCTTTTGGTTGGCACTCAAAGACATTCCGGTGGTTGTATACATGACTCGAGTTTGAGAAACAAAATAAAAATATAAGTCACACAGCAACTTCAACGTTATTTCGGTCTAATCTTAAGTGCATTATGCGATCGCTTATGATGAGAGCCCATGTGTTCGTATTTGCCGGTACCTGAGCTCCAAATCTCATTTTTATCTGTACGTCAATTACCGCCGACTTCAGCCGCTCGTTTTGTTTGGTTACATCGCTCGCTATTAAAGGAAAATTCTTGCTAAATGTGGATAATTCGAACGCGGGCCCAGCCGACAGTAATCCTCTGCCGTAGTAGTGCCGTCTGAAGTTAACAATCATATGATGGACGTGAGAAATGTCGCCTTGGCTAAAATTTGAATTTTGATCAAGAAACGGGCAACGTTCCGAATTTAAAGTCACGTGAACGTCGTTGAAACTACAGTGGTCAAAGACGGCAGGGTATTTTTTTTGGTCGTTCTCTCTGTTTGTTTGAAAACCCACGATGATCCAACGAGGTCGTTCCGTAGCACTAGTACTAATAAGACGCCAAGCGGCCGTTGTTGATGTAGGCAGATCCAATTGATCAGAATGCCAATGTCTAAAGGCCAACAGCACGCTCGTGCCAGAATCGATAAACTTGTACAACTTATTTTACTGTACGTCAGAGGGGGTTACGTGAGGAAGAAACCAGCTCATGTGCTCTAGAACTATCTTGCCGGCACCGACCCCCGTGTCTCTAAATATGGCGCTGTTATCTGCAGATCGCATCAAAATGAGTGTTTGACGAATGCCGTATAAGATCTTGGTATAATCTTCCATGAAACCGAGGAGGTGAGACAAAGGTACAGCGAATGTAAAACTGCCTCTGGGAGAATGACTGAAGAGAAGGTCTCGCTTGTGCTTGAAGATGGCATTATTGTCAGGATCTGCTGACCTAGCGTTGTTGCTGTCGAGAAACCAGCCCCTGTTGGCGAGTTCGGCTTGGTCTTCAGGTCCATAACTAACAATTCCTTTCATCGTGCTTGTGATCCCAGGAAAGTTAAGGTGATCTACTGTTTTGTCACCTATTTGATACTGTATGTGAGAGAAAAGGAAAGCCACGACATTATTGACCACAGTTATCATATCCGTGGCAGCATAAGAACTGCCGTCTGCGCTTTTAAGGAGAGATCCCTTAACGTGGAGGTAACTCTGGTGAAGATGAGTGAAAAGGTCCTGATTTTGCACCGTGATTCTTATTTCCGAATCAACCTGGTTCAAGTTCGTCCCGACTATCGAAGAATATTCGTGAAAATTATATTCGACTACCGATTCGTCAACGACAAAAGGCTCAGTCACTTTTAGGTAATTTTCGTTCGTTTCCATTCTGAGAGAGGATTAGTCTCTCCACGAATTCGAAGTTAGCGGGACTGAGGAATTGACGCCTTCTCGATCGGTAGGTTTCGATTCCCTTTACAGGTAATGTGGACTGTGGCGGATCGTAGGGCGGTGGTCATTGGCAGTTACTTTCAGTTTAATAAATTTGAGCGGCATAAATTTAAGTAATTGTTTTTAGTTTTTCTTCAGTTTAATAAATTTGAGCGGCATAAATTTAAGTAATTGTTTTTAGTTTTTCTTCTTTCGCAAATGTAACCTCATAGTCAAAGTTTCCCCTCGAAGGTTAAGCGGTCTATTGGCTTGATCTGTCAGCCACACGCGCGTAGAGTGAATAATATTTCTTTGTTTGCCAAACATATTAACCTGATAATTTATCATTACATTGTCCTCAATTAATGTCTCCCTGGAGGTTTTTAAGTTGCTTGTAGGCGCCTGCTTGCATGACCCACTGCGCATGCGCAGTCCTCTCTATTTAAGCGAGAACGTGGTTGGACTCGGTATTCATTTTCCTCCAGAGGTTTCTTCACGTCATCTCGTCTCCCACGTGGATCTTGGATTTTCGTGTCGCTCGTCTCCGATGATGGATGTCGCCCTATCCAACACTGCTCTCGCCTCGGATGCTGCTCTCTCTTCTCCAGCCGTTCCACCCGTCCGTGTCGACCGCTGCGCGCCCGGCTTAATACGGGACGTGCATGTCGGCAACGGCGACGTCGACGACTCCCCGCTACAAGACGGTCATCGCACGCCGCCTCTTCCCGCTCTGTCGGTCCTAGCAGAAGACGTGCGACACGCCAAGGCGCTGCTCCGGAATGCCAAGCAGAAGCTCCGGGAAGCCTCTTCTCATGCCGGCCTGTCACCCAACAACTCACCGCTCGATCTATCATCAAAGTCATCTCGCAGAGAACATAGCGTCACATGCAGTGAGGCTCACAACCTCGTCGACTCGGTCTTCCGCCGCTTTGCTGACAAGACGCCGATGCCTCCCCCGTCATGCACCTCATCTGTACGCCAGGCTAACACGCGAGACTGGGTTGCTTCCAGGAAAGCCGTAAACGCATGTCGCACAACGTCGTTTTGCCGGCTAAGAAGCACAAGCACTCGTCAGTGTCGCACGACCCCCACTACAGTGTCGCGACACCCTCAGTCGCCTCCACTGCCCGCAAAGTATATCCACTTCCCGGACGACAACAACGACGACCCAACTATACCTCTAGCATCTCTTCTCAAGACAGTCGAAGACACTGTCCCAGATTGCTTCCTGTATAAGCCTTCCGAATCTGCAGATGCTCCAGTAATAAACAGAGGTCTTAAAACGGGCTTTGGTTTCGCCCTCCGCGACAAGGACGCAAAACCCCGTAGTCTGCTGGGCCAATCGACGACTCTTCTCACCTGCCTATTTCGCAACGGCGGCTCTCTCCTGGGCAAAGGCGACCCCTTATTGCTCGACACTGAACCACCGGCACCTCGGCCGGGCCGCGAATCAAGCTTCTTTCGGCCACACGGCGACGGCACAACTAACCCCAAGTATTTTGACACATACCGGGAATGCGAATTCCTTTGCGGCGAAGTCAAGATGGATTTTGGATCAGCCCTAACCATCCCTAAAAGAATTGAAGTTCCTTCCTTTGTCCTGTACGACAACGACAAATGTTTACGCCTAAGCCTACGAGCCGCCTCTCAGGCCGACGTCTTGAATACCACAGTCAACGCGCTTTGTGAGAAGCTATCAGCTGACGCAAGCCCCGAAGAAATCCGTAACCTGTATTCCCTCATTTCTCAGCTTTTCCAAAAATCAAGTTTTGCAACATACCACTCCTTAAATTGGGCCACACGGGCGTTATTTAACAACACCTTACTCTTAAGGGAAGCTGCTCTCAAGTCCGCACATAACCTGAATGAATCAACTAGACATCGCCTACGCAATCAACCGCTTCACGAGTCCGACACGCTCTTCAGGGGACTAATCCCGACACTAGCCCTTCACCTGGACATCTCCCGTAAGCCTAAACCCGTCCGACAAGACAAGCCGGCCTTTCAATCATCTAAACCGAACAGGCATCAAAGCGGCCCTCCCTCTCCTGAGAAACCACCGACCTCCTCGAGTGTCGCACGAAACGACACTCCTTCCGGCAAGACACAGCCCTTTCGGGCCGACCGACAACCTCGCTCACGCCCCAATCAGCGCTTCAACCAGAAACGCGTCGCAACTCCCGATCGCCGCAGCCATCACTCATTCCCCGGCGGCCGCAACTCACGCCGCAACCAATGACTGTCGCCGGCTCTCTCGCTTCCCTGTCGGCGCGATACTCTGCCATTTTTACCTGGCCTGGAAATCCCTGTCGCACAACCAAGAAGTCCTCGCAATCATAAAAGACGGTTTTCGGCCTACCCTCCTTTAGAAACCACCACTCGCATCAAACCCTCCGTGGAGCTTCACGACCCCAGTGTCGCACTTCCTCACATCGGAAATTTCTCTTCTCCTAACAAAGAAAACAATCATCAAAAAACAAAACCCAGGCCCAGGATTCTACAGTTCCATCTTCA
This sequence comes from Lithobius niger, assembly GCA_023313725.1. Taxonomy (NCBI): domain Eukaryota; kingdom Metazoa; phylum Arthropoda; class Chilopoda; order Lithobiomorpha; family Lithobiidae; genus Lithobius; species Lithobius niger. The sequence goes on along the minus strand of JAHWFP010266623.1, from coordinate 10,971 downwards.
CCCGGCCAAAGAGAACAGGGGGTCAAAGACTCATCTTCAATATGAAACCATTGAACAAGTACATCGACAATCCCCACTTCAAAATGGAAACACTAGAATCCATTCGCCTCTCCTTCAAACAAAACAACTGGACGATCTCCATAGACCTGGAAAACGCATACCTACATGTCCCACTCCATCCAGCAGCCACAAAATTCTTCCGCTTCATTTATGACAACCAGGTTTACGAATTCCGCTGTCTTCCTTTCGGTTTGAACGCAGCTCCAAGAGTCTTCACCACAATTTTAAAGCCAATCTTAGCACACCTCCACCAACATCAAATCAAAGCAAGTGCTTACCTCGACGACTGGGCCCTACACAACCAGAACCCCCACCGTCTCGAACAAGACAGGGACAAAACAATCAACCTATTGAACCAACTAGGCTTCGGCGTGAACATCCCCAAATCTCGCCTCACCCCACCAACATCGGCCCAAATCTCTCCATCACCCGACAGGGTAGAAGACCTTCTTCGTCACATCCGCCTCTTTCAGTCCCAACAAACATTCTGCCTACGGGAACTAAACTCTCTCATCGGGAAGTTGGATTCACTGGCGTCACTCGTCCCTTACGGCCGTTGGATGGTAAGACCCTTCCACCACCACCGGATCAACAACTGGTCAAACCCTCATCTCAATCCGGATCACCAGTTCCCCTTCCACGACTTCTTTCTTCGCAACAGCCTCCTCTGGTGGACAGACGACATGAACCTCACGAAATCGGTCCCTCTCCACGAACTGCCCCCAAACCTCATCATCTTCACGGACGCATCGAACCACGGCTGGGGAGCCCACCTAAACAACCTAGAAACATCGGGAACTTGGCAGGAAGGAAAGCTTCAACACATCAACTTCCTCGAACTTCGTACAATCTTCCTTGCTTTACAGCACTTTCTCCCGTCCATCAAAAGCCAAGTCGTCCAAATACAAGCAGACAACACCACAGCGCTAGCTTACATAAAGAAACAAGGTGGACCCAAATCCAGACTTCTCCACAACCTTACTTCAGAGATTCTCAACCTTTGCATCTCCAACAACATCACCCTACTCCCTCTCCACATTCCAGGGAACAGGAACGTTATTGCAGACTCCCCCTCACGTCGCTCACCACCAACAGGGGAATGGTGCCTCAAGAAATCCATCTGCGAATCTCTCTTCATGACATGGGGTACCCCCATGATCGACCAATTCGCCACGAGGCACAATGCCAGACTTCCCCACTACATCAGCCTGATCCCGGACGACCAAGCTCTGGCAGTCGACGCCCTGATGTACCCATGGCACAACCTCTTCGCATATCTTTTCCCACCTTTCAAACTGCTTCCCCAAGCACTTCAAAAAGCCGAAGAAAGTCAAAGCCTCTTCCTCCTAATAGCCCCACTCTGGCCATCAGCACCGAGGTTCCCACACCTACTGTCACTACTAGTAGACACCCCAAGATCCCTCCCTCATCTTCCAGATCTTCTGTCACAACAAAAAGGGTCGAAACTTCACCAAAACCTCCCCAATCTAAAGCTTTACGCGTGGCTACTATCATTAAACTCCTCAAGAAGGCTGGAAATCATAAAGACAATGCCACCCGTATCGCCACAAGAGCCACCAGGGAATCAACAAACAAGATGTACGACAGCCATTGGGCCAAATGGTTTCATTGGTGTTTCACAAGGGAAATCAATCCAATCAACCCCACTCTACCTGAACTGCTGAGATTCTTCACCAACCTCTTCGACATCGACAAGCTTAAAGGCTCTACAATCCTTGTGTATCGGTCAGCCCTAAACTCAGTATTCAAGGCAGCAGACAAAACTAACCTCCTAGACGACTATCGCATCTCAGCCCTCGTTCGCTCCTTTGAAAACGACCGGCCTGCTTCAAGAAGACAAATTGCAGACTGGGACCTTTCAATCGTACTTCAGTCCTTGATGGAAGCCCCATACGAACCAATGCAAGACAGCTCCCTACACCTCTTAACCAGGAAAACTGTCTTCCTCGTGACACTGGCGGCCAGCGCCCGCTGCCTGAAATCCAAGCCCTGTCAGCCGACCCAGCCTACTGCATCTTCGGCCCAAATTTCTCTTCAGTAACCCTTCACCCAAGAACAGGCTTTCGAGCCAAAACGCAAAAACCTTCCGAACTAACAAAACCCATAACCTTTCCAGCACTCACAAACTTAACAGGAAATGAACCAGAACGCCTTCTATGTCCCATCCGGACGCTCCGTTTCTACCTCACCAGAACCCAACACGAAGACATTCGCAGACGCAGAAATCAACTATTCCTACCCGTTGACCTCCAAACAGGGGAAACTTCAGCCCGCTGGATTAAGAAAACAATCGACATTGCATACGACAAAGCCAACCTTAACAGACAGAGAGCAACAGCACACGAGGTTAGAGCAGTCTCGACTTCATGGGCATACCATAACGCCACCCCAATTGAAGACATTCTACAAGCCGCTTCCTGGCGACACCCAACGACATTCACGTCACATTACCTGAGAAATATTGTAAGGGTTTTAATTAAGCCTAATTAGACTTTATTACAGAAACAATACATCTAATTAATTATGCATGAAAGTATCTATATGTCACGGAATTATTAACAAATAGACTCAATACTAATTCATAGAACCAAAAGGGCTCCAGTTGATTAGATTAAATACGAGCTTCACCTTTTCAGAACACGAACAAGAACCAGCATTCCAAGTAAGCAGACCACCGTAAAATACCTATTGTAAGAGAAAGGATTGGCATTGCTTTACACTAGCTTATCAGTGCAGCTAGTAATCGATTCAAGGAAATACCAATTGCTTGTACGAAGAGAATCCAATTAAGATAGGATTAGCATTAGCAATAGATCAGTTCCAACAATAACAATCAATCATTATTTAAGCGAGTGCGATTATGACAGTTCAATTAAGGTAGGGACACTTAAAGGAGTGATACTGAGAATTCACTAATGTACTTCCCGAACTAAGCAATGATGTGACTGACAGGCACAGCGGTTCCCTAATTAAGAGAAGGACCCGGACTGTCAAGTCGTTAAAATTCTCCGTAAATCCAATCAATCAGTTAGACAAGTGATTGATATGGCCGCGATAACAATCGCGTATAAAGTGCGACTCTGGAATGTAAGATTCATTCGGGCAGTTTCAGCGCTTCAGTATTGTTAAAATCGTTCACGCCGGTCAACATTCCTGAGGGCCGATCCAGAGTACGGACACGGGACGTAGAGCCGTCCGAGCAACGGGAAGCCAAGTGCTGTATAGGCTAATACACCGCTCGTTAGCCACAGTCAAGTTCATATAGAGATAAGTATTCATTGCATAGCTTCGGCTATAAGCAGCTTAGTACAATAATTATGTTTATTACCAGCGCACTTTAAATAATCCTAGGCCGGTTAATATAATCTAACAATTAGGATAATTATTCCAACCGTAAGTAGTTATCGTAATGCCAATCGCTACGCCTCACATCGATTATTTGTAATCACGTCGATCATTACTTAATCTCTCATGATAATTCAATAGACCAGTGTGGTCACTATTATGTACACTGAGAGTGTCGATTAAAGGCCCAGTTTAACTATATTGTGTTTATCAATTACGCCTACTATTATTCCAGTGTTATTTATGTGTTTAGAGTACTGATTGAATACAACTAGCTATCCTGATAATAATGTTCTCTCTGGTCAAATGGTCACCGGAAAAGAACATTACAATGGTGTGCATAAGTGGAATTCATCACTCTTAAATCCCCGGAAAGATTTTTTTTTAAACATTTAGTTGTACTTGATCAGTTAGTAGCGATCGTTGTTGTTAGTAAACATTTTTTTTTCTCGTTGCGCGAATATTTAGTAGCCTACGTTCAAGCGCTGATTCACTTGCTAGCTTTGTTGGAAAAAATTGCATTGTTATTTTACTAAGCATTGTTACTTTACTAAGCCTTGATTAGTTATTGTGCGATGATAACAGGTTGGTTTTACAGTTGCAATCGCTGGAAAATTTTTTTTCAGTGTTGAAATTCATGTGCATTTGAAGGTTGCTTGCATTTAAAGGACCCATACATATATTTGTAGTGAATTTTGTCAACTTGGCAACATATACGCCCAAATTCAGTGTACTGGATTTGGTTATTGATCACCATAGCGTTACTATTGTGTGAAAAATTTTGTAGTTGAGTTTAATATAACCATTGCTAAATTATTGCCAACTTCAGGTGTTGAATTTTAGGAAAACTGTTGTAACTTTCAATTTAAAACGAAAATTCAGTATTTTGGAGAAATTATGATTTTTTTCTTCCTCCCCTCTTCCTCCGTTTGTTGTTGTTGTTTTGTGCTCACTAATATAGGTTGTATTACAATAAGGGTTAAATTTAGCACGTACTAAAAAAAAAAAAAATCTAGGTAAATAATGCCTAGAACTAGAAGTAACCGTGCCAGAGGCATAATCCAAGTTTCTTCAAGAGGCAGACCTATAAAACGCCCTCAAAATCGCCTCGATTTTGTTGAATTCACGGATAACTCTGTTAGTACCCCAAACTTGGATAATACTAATACTACCCCTGACGAGTCAGATAATGAGTCAATTCATTCTCATAACATCGACGAGATCGATGCGACATTAAACTTGCCACCACCTAAGCGAGTTCAGTCTCGTAAACGCTCAAATCAAACTAATAGGGATCACGCGTTATCTAGGATTTCACAAAATAATCATGCACTCGTAAATTCTCAAGTACCAATTAGGACTCAGATTCTCTTAAATTCACAGGTTCCGTTACATACCCCAATACCACCAAACGAGCAAGTTCAATTAAGCCAAAATGGGCCACCGCCTCGAACCATGCCGTTAAATTTGGTTACCCCACAACACAATTTCCTATCACCTAATTTAACGCCACGAATGCATACCTTGCAAATACAAACTAATGCGCAAACGCCGCTTAACATTCAATTGCCAGTAAATACGCAAAATCAAAATCAAACTCAAGTACCTATTACTCCAAATATAGTAATAAATTCTCAGGATCAACAGGGAAATCAAACCCCACTAACGATAACCCCAAATCAAAATAATAATCATCAGCCAATCAGTATGGACATAGCTTTGGTTCAAAATATGCTAGATCAGACCTTGGCAACTTGTTTACAGTCAAACAACGATAATGCTAGGTTAACAAGTAGCAGCCAACTTGAAGTTTTAAAAACCATATCGGACTCATTCCAAGCAATTCAAAAGAGAGATCCACATGAAAAATCAAGACTTTGGGAAGAATTACGACAAGCTAAGAAAGCAATTTTGCAATTTTCAGGAGATGATTCATTAGATATTTTTACTTTCGCTTTAATGATTGAAAATTTACGTACGTTAGACTCCACATTAAAAGATTCAGAACTCATTTCTGTAGCATGTAGTAAATGTACAGGAGAAGTAGCAATTTATTTGGCTATGAATCCTCATATCGCTGCTTCTCAAAGTTGGTTAGCTTTTAAGGAGATATTAATCGATAGATTCGGTTGCGGAGGAGAAACCATAACACCATATTTGTTTCACGCTACTAAATTAAAAGAGGGTGAAACTATTGAAACTTTCTCATCAAGATTAGAGAAAATGGCATCACAGCTTTGGCGAATTAAACCCATGGACACCCCAGAACAACGGGAATATAAGCAGATAGCAAAGGATGAAGGAATGCGTTCAGCTTTCCTGCACGCCATGCCTCTCGCAATTGAGTCACATATCACTTCCCAGATGCATACGTCGTTTAGAAGCATGTATAACGCTGCTATTTTCAAACGTGCAGTTTTGGCAGGTTATCAAGGGAATGATACAAATCCTAGCTCCGTTAATCCAAAGGAAGACAACCCAAACTAACAAGCTTCCAAAACTGAGGTAAACAATCTTGCCTTTGGCACAATGCTGGATAAAATTACTTCAGTAGAAAAAGGGATAAATAAACTTCAAAATGCTAAACCTAAGCTAAATGAGGCTAAAGTTAGTGTAGTAAACACAAGCAATTTACAAAATAAAGCTTGTTACCGTTGTTTGGCCCGCGCGACATTTGAAAAGAGATTGTCACACTAGGAACGAAACCTTACAACGCGTTAGGCAACGTAACGAACAACGTAACCAGGAAAGTGGGTTTTCTAACAATAAACCCTACGCGAAAAATGGTCGTGGAGGAAATAAATATAGAGGTACTAACCGCGGAAAACAGGGAAACTATTTTTCCGGATTTGATAATAGGGACTCTGTACAGTTTAACAAGAAAACTAACAACCCATATGCGTTTCAAACCAATGCCAACAGTATTAACAATAACGGCGAACATCAGCCGAAAAATAGTATCAACAATAGCAGTAGACAACAAAAACAAAATCAGAACCACCCTAGGCAAAATGACGGAAATCATAATCGTGTTCCACAACACGCCACCGAAATAGAACAGGGTAATACCTCTAACCAAAACTATGATGATTCAAAAAACGTGCTCATAGCCTGAATAACGACAGGGATTCAGGACTAGGAGAAAATCAGTCAGAACAGGGCAATAATAACGAAAATCAGTACGTTAGCTCAGTTCAGGCTCAAACACCTGTTAAACAAGCTTCCAATGTAAACAGTAAGTATACATTTAAAGCAAAATGTATTCCGTTATTTTCAGAAGAAGTAACAAACAAATTGATGCTTAAACTATACTCAGACGCCGAATGGCATCAACAAAAATTAGCTCTACCCGATCGTACGTTAGCGTTACCACGTCTAGCGTCATATTTCGGTAAAATTCCATCAAAATACGTTGCTAGGTCAGTAAACTGTAATCAAAATCTAGTTAGTGAATTTATAGAGGCACTAGAAGCAGTTAACAGTAAATATGGCTTATCTTGTGATTCAGTCATCATAACGCTATTCGAAGATGGATTGGATACCACTAATTTCCACTCAGAAATAAACCCAGTAGATACTAACATACCAATAGTTGTTGCTTTATTAGGTAATGAACGCACTGTTCAGTTTAAACACACGAGCGAAACATTTTACAAAGACGGTATTAAAATGGTTTCAGGTACTTCCATGGGTATTTCGCACACAACGCATAAGGATTGGAAAATTCGAATTCCAACGGTTGTTGGTGCGTTTGAAACGACAATTTGCTTAACATTTTGGGACAGTAAAAGTGAAGCTAAGTCGAATTCCTTGCCGGCGACTCATACGTCGCTGAGCGAGGGAGGAAACTTGCTTACGAGCATCCCAGCTCAACCGGGCAATAGATGGTACATACCGCACCATCTAGCGTCCGAAATAGACACTAGAGGTGAGTCAGCCGATCGGAACGAAGTATCGCTCGATTCGGAGCAAACAACGCCTAACGGAGACAGCCGGACGCAGGCACTGCTGCGCGCCGCTGCCGGACGCACCAACGTTGACATCGTCGGCAACGGGCTCAGGGGCTCCTTCTAGGGGGGCGGCGAGTCCTTCGACGGGGCCAACGGGAATGAGGTCCGGTAGTGATGGCGGTAGATAGTCCAGCAGGCAATCGGGAACGAGATCCACGAGGAACCCGGGTACTCTGTCCTCCTCCTCCGGCAGGTCAACTCGGGGAACATCTTCAATCCTAAATTGGGTTAAGGCCTTGTGCACTTTCATCTGGAGAAAGAAGATGTTCTCCGCGTTGATGGCCCTCCACAAGTATTCAGAAAACGGTTCTGTATCTTCAGGGAAGAGCGGGAAGGTTACGTATCGGCAATGAAGGCACCCTGTTGCCGTTATCGGGCTACACTTACGGAAGTGCGAGCTCATCCGGAGCTGTTGAGCAATGGAACTACCATACGGCGTAGTATTGTTGCTTGCGGTATTCTGGCCGGGGTTTTCCAAAATAACCTCCATATAAAATAAGCGGAGAACATAGTCCAGATGGTCCTCGTTGGGCAACATTGGGGAAAACGGGATTTCACCAATATTCCGATGCGGACACTCGACGAAAAACGCCGGTGCCCGCTCGCAATATTGGTAATGGTCTAAACAGTCCGCGAAAGTCATTAAGTTCAGGGATAACACCCTTAAGAAGTCCCGCATATACCGAGGCATCGTAGCCCTAGCGCTACGCTCATCTTTGGGAATGGTTTTTCCTTTTTTTTTTGCGGAGGATCCATTCTAAGGCAGAAAATCAGGGAAGGCAAACGGAGACAACCGAACAGAGAGAAGAACACAACTTCGTGTGTGAGTTTGAAAGTTAAAATTTTACAAGTCCAAAAAGTGACCTAGAAATATTAAGTAAACAAACCAATGGGTGCAGAGTTCAAGGGTTGACGTCACGAAAACTGGGGGCCATCTTTTGCCAGGGGCCAGCTCACCCCCTCTGCTCACCCGGTAGCCATCAACCATTGTTTACATGGCCTCGACTTGCCTTTAATTTCGAGGTCAGATTCCAGGCGGCAAACCCAAACGCTGAACCCAGAACCCTTTCAACCCGCCGACCACTCTCGTTTTATGACCCCCTCCCCTACCTCATCAGTAGGGAGCCTTTCTGCTCCACCAAACTCATCAGCAACAGTAGGACACAGCGGTCAAAAGTAGGTCAATACCTACTCATCCTTGACCATGGGAAATCCTGTTGCTGCCCGACCCAATCCAAAGGACTAATATTAGTTAAACAGTCTTACTTCAGTAGACAGATTTTAAATTTGGAATCAGTAAAACAGACATGAATATTTTTTTTAATGAATAAATTTTATTGCAGTTTGGTACATAGTGATTATACATTAAGTTCAACATTACATGTTTTGTATTTTACCAAAATATAAGGACAACATAACTCATGTGATTCGATGTCATTGTTTCAGAAAGTGTACTACATACTGAGACAAAGTTGGAAAGTGTCAGAGATGGCAGAGTGGTAACAGTGGGAGAGTCACAAGAAAAACAGGATCAATCATATCTTGATCCACGGACGAAATAAAAGATAAGTGATTCAAGTGATATGAATTACCAGTACAAACTTAAGAAAAATCGATAAACCCCACCCCATCCTCTTTTGCCATAAGGAAACCGAAAAGTTGACGTTCATAACGTTCGGAAACTTAGATTTAATTGCCGGTCGTTTAGGTAGATTAAATTGATTTTAATTGTTATTGGTGCGTTGCATAGAATTTAAAGTACCGTTGCGTAACGTAAGATACATTTGAAGCTTGAAATTAGTGAATATGTCACAGAACTTTCATTATGGGCATTAAGAATTAAAGGTTAATTCTAAGGAGAAAAAAATAATGTCACATATTAACTATTTGGGGAACATAGTGATTACCCAGAATAGATTAGAAGTGAGGTCCGCTTGGGGCTATGAACATAACACACTAGTTCATTACAGTCACAGTGTATCGGCACCTCACACCTTTAAGTTCTGTTGGAACGTATTCACACGTACATACAAAGTTGTAGAGCATACTTAAAAATCTACCGCATGATTAAGAAATATAGTTTTTCTTCCAGTTGTGGGGCATACTGCAAAAAAATCCACCATGCGATGGTCAGTTGTAGTGCATACTGAAATCTACCGAATGATGTGAAGAGTTGCGGCAATTGACTCAAACGCCGTCATTTGTTTGTAAACTTCTTAGAAAGTCTTTCCGTCACCTAGATGACAAAGGTATATGAATCGGCATTGCTATTCATGGTTTTGTCAAATGTGTCATGATACAGGATTGACAAATTTCATTTCGATATTGAGTGCGCCACATCACTCCTGAACGATATTCCAAATTAAGGTAGCAGGGAATACCAAAAGATCTGCATTTTTCAAACTTAAGGTAGCAGTTCTTTAGCCATAATACTGCAGTAATTTACCAAGGCAGGTTTATTAGAAATACTGCAATTCAGACTATAAATTACAGCAGCATTAGAATAATACAGAAAAATATAGCTCAGGAAATAGCTGCAAACTAGAAGGGATTTATTAACTTTTGGTGTTATTAAAATTAAGGACTTTCCTGAAATTACTATAATTTCAGTATATTAGACAGTTACAGGTCTTGTCCTAAAGTCAGCTGCTTAGTTCAGAAGGGCTGCAAAGCATGCGTCATGGCATGGGTAATGTTAGCTGCTTTGGGTTTTACAAAGAGCTCGATATAGCTTTAAAAGCATCCCGACAATACACAGTACTCGCATACACCATAGTGAAGGGAACGGTTCACTAAGAGCCAAGCAAGCATTAGGCTCAGGGTCATATGTTCATACCTATTGACATTGCATCATATTTCTAAAAATATTAAGCTTGTCGGCGGAAACGTATTAGTCGTTTCGACCGGAGCTTGATAGTCAAAAGGGTGAATTAATTTTCACAAACGCAAACTATACATCACTGTAATCGAATTAACAGTTCAAATTTTGCCACATAGCTATGAGTATTGATGCTCGATATGCTGGTTATTTTCTTTAACAACACGAATACTACACCACACACTCTCCAAGTAAAAAGGGAACGTGTATTTCATTTGGCATTTAAGTACTGAATGGGTATAGATACAGGATTTCATGGGAATTAACAGTAGCCTATCACTTATGGGTTTAAGCGTGCATAGCTTAAGGTGAAATGGGACCAAAACTGTGCATTTCTACCCCCCCCCCCCCTCTCCCCTCCATATACCCAGACGTTTTGTATTTAACATAAATTGTAACTATAAAATCTGCATGATCAGAAATCTAGTACTAAGTCGCCAGACTAAAATTGTCCCAGTAATACTAAACTAACTTCAATACCGCACATGTTCTGAGCGACATTAGGATCGCATGCATATCAAATTTATTACAAGAAGTGTATGATACTGTGTACTCTTATGAAATCTTGGTGCCATTAGTACGACAAATGCGCAGATGATAATTTGACAATGTCAAAGGATTTAATTATGACAAACTATGAACAAATACTGGTTCATT
>JAHWFP010266621.1:15951-42579 GCA_023313725.1 Lithobius niger | reverse complement strand
TTTTTGTTTGTGTTTCTTTGTTTTATTTTTTTTACAGTCGTCTTTGACCAGCCAGATGTTGTTTGCCTTAAGCACACGTTAGTTTTTTCCCCCCGTTTTATAGCAAGGAGACGAGTGCTTCGTGACAAGTGAAAGGCTACAACCAATTACTATTTGGAATATATTGACGGTAGGCCTATGCTGATTAAATTTTGGATCTTTGGTTTTACCTTATTTTTGTTTTTGTTTCTTTTATTTTATTTTACAGTCTACTTTGAGCTAACAGACGACGTTTGCTCTTCAAATACCTGATCGTATGCTCTTCGCTTAGTCCACTTTTGTTTTGACCGGCCAGATGTTGTTTGCCTTAAGCACGCGATAGTTTTTTTCCCGTTTTATAGCAGGGATATCACACAAAGTCCATTTTGAACCCGTTCATTCTCTTGCTTTAGAAATGTGTGCTGAAGAAATTTATGTCATTTCGATAGGTATGTTGCTGCATGTTTGTTTGTTTATTTTTATTCGTAATTGATGTTACATCTTTGTTGGTCTTTTGTATTATTTTTAGATTTTATTAATTCACCTGTTTTGTTTGTTTTTTCCGTTTCTTAGGTGACAAGTCATGATTGCTACGTATGAAGAAGTCAAAAAAGATACTTTTTGATTTTTTTTTGTTTAAACTTTGAAAATAAAATAAAATGAATACAAATAAGTAATATGAAAATGTACAGGAGATGTATTTTTCCTCCTGGTACAGACAAAATGAAGGGACTACTACGAAAGAAAAGTCCCATAGTTCCCCTCCAATTCAACATATAACACTTTTTGTTTTTACACACATTATGCTGTAAATCTAACTTTACAACATTTGTTTATTTTCAAAATTCGCAAAAATTGTTTTTATTTACGATACAGAAACATTAAGCAGTAATTTTACTTTACAAAATTTGATTCTTTTCCAAATTTGCTCAAAAATTGCTTTTTATCTTCACAATTTTTATTGAAATTTTTCTTAATTGCATGCGCAGACCATTTTTTTTTTGCTTTCTTAATTTTTTTCCAAATTTCTGAAATGGTCTGGAAGGGTTGCCGAACACCTTTTAGAAGTTGATCGGATTGCTCCCTTTTTCACATAAAAAACATAGTTGTGTTTTTTCGTGCGGGCTATTTAGCTTTCGTTATGAAGGAATATTGTTTCCTTCTTAACGAGTGAAGCATTTTGGCTTCACAGTTAGTTATTTTTAGCAAAATGTAAACGGGTCACCGCTAAAAATTTTTTTATGAGTGGACTTAGAAAATTCACACGATCATGACACCACACACTGTAACGTGAATTTGATTATACATTAGACCAGTTTTTGTTTACTGTATGATGAACGTGTTAGACATTAAATCTACCACTCAAGGTTAACTGCATACACGAGAACGTAATTATACGACTGGTTTTGTTTACAGCCAAAGTTGGTTTTTTTTTTGTTGTGTTTTGTTTTTCTTCTTCCATTAGTGCGTGACTCATGACTCATGGCTTCGCTTTCACTGCTAATTATATGGAAAACTGGTCTGTCTGTCTTGAGCGAGTGAGCTTAAAGGAACATAATGAAATTACGCCAACTGCAAACCGTTAGACGCAAAAAGAACGACGTCTCTGCCACTTCGTTACTTTCTTAGGTTTTCAATATGTAGGAGGGATAGAGAAGGGTAAAAGGAGTAAGGGGGTGAATGAGGGTAAAGGGAAATTTCATACTTGCGATGTAATTTGTTTGTGTGACGATGAATAAAACAGTTAGTTGTAGTTGAATGGTTTACTTGTCAATTTTTTTTCTGATAATTTAAAATTTCAAATGTCTCGGCCACTCCGAGTACTTTCTCGTGTTTTCAATATGTAAACGGGGTAAAGAAGGGTAAACACAGTAGAATGGGTAAAGAGGGTTAGAGGGGGTAAAGCCAAAAAAGTGACGTCATTTCCAGTAGAAAAAATGCGTTTTTCCGATTTTTGACATCATTTCCGGTTTGTAACGTCATTTATTCAATATGGCGGATCCAACATGACGTCACTTCCAGTGTCGTAGTACGTACACTTTCTGTGGCCAGAAATTACGACAAAAACCGGAAATGACATCAAAATTCAATAAAAACGTCACAAACCGGAAGTCACGTGACGTCATAAGTCACGTCACTTCCGGTATGACGTCATAATCCAAGATGGCGGCCAAACCGGAAGTGGCGTACTTAGTACACTTTTACTACTACTAATATGTATCAAAAGTTGTAATTATCTAAAACAGTATGAAGGCTAAGAGTTTCCAACTTTTATTCATTTAAATGGTACATAAATATAACTGGCACAACAAGCTGAGAGCTTCCACAAAATATAAAGGTTACTCACGATTAATTACATTAAAAAAGTTTTACATAAATATGTAAATTACGGAATCTAAAACCGTTACATCAATTTGGAAGATGTAAGATGTGGTTCTTTTTTGAGGTTAGAAGATACTATTCAAGCTTCCGGTGCATGTAAACATTGTAATACTTAATAAGTTGCGCATTTATGCTCCTGTCACAATATATTTGAAAGATACATGATGTAAACGCTACGTTATTTATTAGTTATAATTACGGTAAAAGTTGCACATTCAAGCTCCTGTTCTAAGGGTTAGAAATGGTATTTGAAAGTTAAATGCCATAACCGTCATGTTGTCTATTTGTTACAATCGTGGTAAACAGTGCAGTAATTTAACAGTTGCTCATTCAAGTTCCCAGTTTAAGTTAAAATATAGTTGAAAGTTGCATCATACAAACGTTATGTTGTTTACTGGTTATAATTATGGTAAACGTTGCAGTACTTTAAAAGTTTCACGTTCACGCTCCTCTTCTAAGGGGTACAAATGTAGTTGAAAGTTGCACATTCAAGTTCTTGTTTTAATTACAATATGTTTGAAAATTGTATGTTATATTGCAATTGTTTGCATTTTGGTAAATTTAAACGAAACAACAATTCACACATACTCGTAATACACAATCCTGTTATAGATCCAAGCAATCCTCCTAAATCACATAAAAGTTTCACAATCGAATCTGAGGCCTGAGTAGTGAATGTTAAAACCACATCGTTAATAGCACTAACCCTTAAGTCAATGTTAGGTACTGGACCTAGAATGTTAAAGATACTCGTTTCATATATCCTCTTGGTGCAAGGTGGTAAACATTTGCAGTCGTCTGATCCTCCTGGTAAAACAAATAACTCAAAATACTTTGTATGGGACAATGTACCAGATTTACTCGAAGTGCATGGTGGTAGGTTCATCGCCGGCATGTATGGAAGGCTGAGAGAAGGAAAAATGGCAGAATTAGAATTCGAAAGCACATTTTCCTGCGTGTTATTTTATTTTCAAAGTGCTGAAAAAATATTGTATTCTGAAATTATTTAAAAGAAAAGACCTACAATCCTACATCCTTAAAGGGGCTGTAACACCCTAAGGCTAGCTGTTAACAGGTTTTTTCATGAACCGATGAAGATCGATTTTTTTCCACGTGTATTGCAGCGTGGTAACAATTGTCCATCAGCTGCCAATACATGCCAAGAGCCACGTTCCAGCAGTAAGAAAGAAAAGAAAAAAGCTTGTAGATTTTCTGCCACTGGTAAATAATTAAAGAATTAATTATTTTTTAAGTACAAACAATCACACAATAAACAGAAGTGAAAAAAGAGAGTAGTAATCATATTCCAAATGGTAATGACAAAAGTAAAAACTAACTTATAGTGTCCACGGCATATTTTGAGTTCTCCGCAGAACGAACACAGATAATCGATTGTACGTTTTTAGTAGCAGTGTGCCTTGTTTATATCCAAGATGGTTGCAAAAACAATGGCAGCTGTGGATTAAAGCCACCCCCTCCAGGAAGATGTGGCCGCTCAGAAAATACTCGCAGGACTCAAGATGCGCCGCGCACACAATAAAAAGCTACTTGAAAACCTCCCTGAAGCCTACAGATGAAACAACCAATTTTAGCAACTTTTTTTAACCCTTTCGGTGTTGCTGTCCTCAAACAAGGACAAAAAGTGTTCAGGCCAAAAAACTAAGTCCCCGCACACTACTCAAGCTTTGTGAGGGGACCCCGGGGACCATGATCAAAGCGAACAGCAACAGCTCAGTGGTCAGCGTCCTCGCCTCCAAACCAAGTGAATGCTGGTTCGAATCCCACGACTGACAAAACTATCATATGGGATTTAAAGAATCATCAGAAAAAATCATTAGTGATTAGTAAATAGTAAACCGCTTCCCCCAAATTTAAATCTATACATTATTCCCAATAAAAACACATACATGCAGAATACAAGCATTACCAGTATAGTGATAAAATAAGTAGTCATCTCTATTTTATATAAGAAAAAAAGGTGCAGCAATAAGGAACCTCCTTGAACAAAGCGAGACGACGTCAACAGAGCACAAAGCTAGCAATGTGGCTGTTTGTAATAAAAACATTACAACTCTCTTAAAAAGAAACTCTCTTTGTAAAAATGAGGACAGCAAATCTACGAATCTAAATGAACTGAAAGATAGTATAAATTTTCATAAAAACACGTTTTTACTCCAAGGACCGTAAGTTATCTTACCTACAGGAAATTTGCATTGAAAGCTTTAGGTACAAACAGTTGTTGATGCAGTGGCCATGTTCCTTCTCATTAAGACAGTCATAAGCCTTATCTATAACCGATGTCACCTATAACGATGAAAAGAAAATTGATGTTTTTCAGACATTTTTACACAACGGCTACTGCAGGTCAAACCATTTTCTTTACAGAGCTGTAAAGACCGTCTTTTTTTTTAAATGCCTAAAATTGATAAAGTAGTTTTGGATTTAGGGACTCTTTAAGTGGCTAGTTTTAGTCTTCTGTACAACCGTAATGGTTGGGAAGACTATTGCAACGACTTTGTCCATCCTTCCTTCTAGCCCGTACATCCGTCGCTTTTCAACTTAAGTTCTCTCCAGACAGAAGCAAATTTCGTCGATGCGTTATTGCTAGTATAAAAGATCAAAATTGCTGCTGTCGTATAGTTGGTGTTGCGATTAGGGAACTATTTTGACGTATTTGGTACGCCATCTTGCATCGTCGTACAGCCGCGAGCGACCAGTCTGGTTAAGGCGTAACGGTACAGACGACACAGTTTTCGTCATTAGATTAACGGACCAAAAGTTAGTTTAAAAAACACGGCAAAATGCATGATTGCTTCCTTAGCTAATAGGCTTGGTCGACGTAACTTCAAATGAAATAATAACATTTGGTCCCCTCATTTAAACCTTTAGGATAGATAACATGTAACCCTAAAATCAAACAGATTTCGTTAACGTTCCATTTGAATTAGTTCCATTTGAAACAGTCTCGTCGCCATGTTACAAGGATTAATAGGCTTACTCTTTAACCCTTTTACCCATTAACTACTTACGAAATTAAAACAGCAGGTAAAAAAATTACGCCTAAAAACAGAAAATTTGGCATAAAATGATGTTTTGTACGGAACTTTAAGTTGCAACGAGTCGCTGCTGGCTTCATCAACAAGACTATAATCTATATAATTAAGATTGTAGAATTTGTTTGTTTGTTTGTGTGTTTGTGCGCGTCTGCAGTGGGAATCTCGATAATCCTTATTCTGGAAGTCCGCAGTTGGAATCTCGATAATCCTTATTCTATTGAAATCAACACTGGGAATCTCGATAATGCTTATTTTCATTGAAATCAACACTGGGAATCTCGATAATGCTTATTTTCATTGAAGTCGATCGTTGGAATCGCGATAATGTTAATTCGGTTGTTTGTTTGTGGTCTGTCAAACTGAATTGTCTGTATAAGTAATGATTCGAACTGTCTTTTTGGAACAACACTGATATGGATCAACACTGATGACGTTTTTTTTTCATTCACAATATTTTCATGGAAACGGAATCTAGGCCTGTATGTCTCTTAACCCTGAATCTAACTTATTCAAATCTAATGAAAGGTTGGGCGACTGCTAACGACAAATCACAACAATGCTCAATAAAACCGGCCACATACGGAGGGGGGGGGGAGGGAAGGCTGCCCTAGTAATAATCTAGCCACTAGGACTAAGACTAGCCATATCATTTGCTTCGCTCACTCCATTGATGTCGATCCATGCTTCCTGTAATATCTTTGATTCCAATTATTGTTCACATCATTTGTCCATAATATCCCTCAGCAAGCCTGCATGACGTCATAGTTTCATCAAGAAATGTTTGTTCAGGCTTAATAAACTTTGCATGAATAAATTATGACGTCATGAGGGTCAACAAAACTTTCCTCCGAAAGACGGTTAAAGTTGCAGAGACTGCCTCTTCGGTCAGAGATTTCCATGGCTCAACCACTTGTAATGCACAGAAGTTTTTCTGCACTCGGTTTGTAAGTGTTGGGAAATTAGCTTCAGTGAGTGGCCTTTTGGTTCTTTCTGACGTAGACCGCTCAAAGAATGGAAAGTCCAGTGGTGCAAATCCCCTAACAATTTTGAAAACCAGGATAAGGTCCGTCCCAAGCCTACGGAGTTCCAAGGGCTCCAGATCAGCGCGACGTAGGTATTCTCCTGGTTCAAGATTTTTTAATCATGGGAGACTGCGCATAAATGAACGCTGAACTGCCTCCAAGGAATCCAAGCCCTTGAGGAGATGTGGTAGCCATACCGGGGTCGTATATTCAATACCGGACGAATGAACACTTTAAAAGCTGCCAAGAGGGATTTCAAAATAGCTGCTGTAAAACAGCGTCACACAATGGCAAGTCTTCGGTAGGCCGTGGAGGTAATCTTCCCACAATGCAGGGAGGCTTTTAAATTTGGTGCAAACCAGACACCCAAGTCCTTTACCAGTTCCGAAGATTGAAGAGGATTACAGTTGCCTATGTGGAAAATACCACATTTACTGTAAAAGACTGTAAGTTGCCAAATATTGGACTAATAATAGACATACTGAATATCGTTCTTAAATGAAAATCCATCATAAAAACTAATCACCACAGTACTAGATTTTAAGTCATCTGCGAACTTGAGGAATCGGCTACCAGATGGAGAAAGGCCGTTCAAAAATACGACAAAAAGTAATGGACCGAGCAATGATCCCTGTAGCACCCCACTCGTCACCGAATGAGCTGTAGATGTTTCGGAGTCCACTAATACGCATTGCAAGTTACGCTATAAAATCTCCTAATCAGCCCACCAATTTAACTCCAATATGAAGGTTCGAAAGTTTGGCAATTAGTTTGGAGTGCACCACCGATTCATATGCCTTCTTAAAATCATTGGCGCTCTCACGTCGAGGAACTACTCCACTGACAGAGGGCGAGCAGGAGTTGTAGTGCTGAAGATTTCCCCGGCAAAAATCCGAATTGATCGCTGCTTAATAAATCGCCTTCCTTAAAAATCCTGACATGGCAGTGCGAACTAGGGTCTCCGTTACTTTGCATGTAGGACAATGAGTGCTATAGGGCAGTAATTTGATGGGTTAGAACCGTCAACACGTCAGACTGGGACGACGTTTGCTGAACGCCACAAAGACTGAATGGATTGGTTTTTTTTCAACGAATAAATGGTGTTAGAGACCTGTTTGTAAAAAAAAAACGTGGAAAAAACTTCTGGTCTTAAGGCGCGACACGATTAATCCGGGAGATGACAGCCTTGACCTGTGCTTGGGAGAGCTAGACCGAATTTAGTACAGGGGTGCTGTATATTACAACGTCTCTCCATTGTATCTCATCCTTCGCTACTACTGATGTATTTACGAGGCGCGCAATGTTGAACAGTGTAACTGTGTACCGTGAGGCTCACCGTGTCGCATCAATGAATAGGCTTGCTGTTCATTCCAATTCTCTTGTAGCTGCTATTAGCGAAATTAAAACATTCGATAAAAATTAGGCCTAAAAGCTAACGATCACGTCTAAAATCTAAACACAATCTTAACCTGTAATTGTGAGGGTTACTGCTTTTAGATTACATAACAGAGTCGCAGTTCCAGATGGAGGTGTGCACCTCAACGTATTCGGAACTGGCCGAAGTGTGCAAATGACCGGTTGCGACTACGTAGTCACTGCTGCCACTTGTTATTGTTTTATATTGTTTTAAACATTGTTATTAGGCAACAATGCAAAGCAGTCAACTCCAGCCACATCGCGTACAGTGAAAAAGAGTCGAATTAGCTCCCTGTTCAACAGTTGAAGGTTATTCTTGAAAGGAGAGAAACAATTTAGCTAGGAAATACCTAAGCCTAAGAATAAACGTATGCTAAAATGTTAGTTAGCATTAGTATTGCTAAACCGATTTTAACAATGCAGCATAATTAAACGTAACAATGTTGATGTACTATCAGTTATCGCTTTTGGAGGAAACGGGATAGGATACAATATGGTAACCTTGTTATTAAAATTAGTTTGTTTTGTGGTTGACCTCAACCACCCATTTTAAAGTGAAATTTCTGTGAATCACTTGGCTTTCCTTCCAGTAATTATGAATAAAGGTGCTGAAAGACAAATCAGCTTAAAACTGAAGGATATGTGCTCAATGATCGGGCGTAGCACGCAAAATTCGGTGTTCATCTACATTCTTAAAACGAATATAGAAGAAGAACACGGTATGCCAAAGTATCGGGAATAGGAAATGGGAAACAAACTCGCTTGATGTTTAGGATAAGATTTAGTTGAACTGCAGTAACAACAGGAAATTAACATAAATAAGCTTTCCTGGAAGTTTCAGTTAATCACAAGGTAGCTGCAGTGTTTAGTCCAAGTAACACCTTATTGCTTTTAAAGTTGTTTTTTTTTTTACCGATTTTACTTTTGAAGAAGACAGGAAAGCTATTGACTAGATTACATGGCATCATCGAATTTTTTTAAATACTAATCGTCATGTACATAATTAACAGGGTGATGAACAGAAAGTAGACGAATAAACTAATGAATAGCACTGAAAGGTTAAACAAAAAAGTAGGCGATTGTGTGTGAGGAGTGTGTTGGTATATTATTGTTCATCTAATTCTCGTTATGCTACTAGCATTAAATTTTACTGATTTCAAAAATAAATTAATTTATAATCGAAATGCAGCCAAACAAAATCATAAATTATGACTTTTTTGTTGAAGACGGACTGACTGATCTCCTCTGTACTCAAAAAATAAAGTACTAAATACTCAAAAACCGTTACTTTCCTTTTTTAAAGACCAGTGATTTTTACACACTTGCAATAGTATTAATGTTACGTGCCTAATGGTGGAATAGAAGCGATAAAGTTTCACGCAGAATAACCACTGCAGCAACAGTGCAGTCTGAAACCATGAGTAGAGTAAGAATACGATATTAGGCTACATACTCCCCACTTCCGGTCACCTGATAAAAGTGGGGGTAATGATGCACTTCCGATCTCCTGATGAAAAGTGGGGATGTCTCTTATATTTTTCGTCAATCTGGAGGAGGGGTAGAAAAGCGCTTTTTTACTATCAGTGTTCGGGTTTTCGTCGATCTGGAGAAGGGTGGGAATGTACTTTTTGCTTCCTCCTATGATCTCCCTTCCGATCATGTGATCAAAATGAGGGTAATGACGTCACTTCCGGTTGCATGATGAAAAGTGGGGACGTCACTTCCGATTTTTCGTCAATCTGGCAGAGGGTGCCTTTGCTACCTTTTTTCGTTTTTTGTCAATCTGCAGGGCGATGGGAAAATGCTTTTGCTATCTTCTATGACGTCACTTCCGATCACGTGATCAAAATTGGGGGGGAGGTAATGACGTCTCTTCCAGTCACGTGATGAAAGTGGGGATGTCACTTCTGGTTCTTCATCAATCTGGAGGATGCCTTTGCTACCTTTTTACATTTTCGTTGATGTGGAGGATGGTGGGAAAGTGCCTTTTAGTGCCTTTTAGTGCCTTTTTCCGTTTTCGTCAATCTGGAGGAGGGTGGGAAAGGACGTTTTGCTACTTTGTTTTTTCGCTTTCATCGATAGCTAGGACGAATTGGTCGGTACTTTCAGATTTTGAATCTTTCAATGTACATCATTTTTAAAAAAAAAAGCAATATCATGGATTCCTGTTCAATTATTCCCACTGGTAAGGATTCTGATTTGAGAATTAGTCTAAACACAACGATTCATTTAGACTCTGTAAAAAGTTACGAATTGGCTCTGCTTAATTTAGACACTTATAACAGCGTATAACAACGTTACCTCAAAAAATAACGAAATCAAGTACACGACCGATGCCTCCTGGCAGAAAGTGCTAGTTACTCCCTGGTGTTTATGAAATAGAGGATTTGAATAAATTTTTCAAAACGGCGATAAATGAGAATGGTCACAACGAGGATGCCATTACAATTATTCCAAATTTAAACACTTTAAAAACCGACTTGATACCTACCGATCCGAACTACAGAATATCCTTTATGGGTGACAACAGTTTGGCTCCAGTCTTGGGATTTGACTTTTGCAACTATGTGAAAAGTCGAGAAAGTCAAAACACCGTCGACAT
Organism: Lithobius niger; assembly: GCA_023313725.1. Classification (NCBI taxonomy): domain Eukaryota; kingdom Metazoa; phylum Arthropoda; class Chilopoda; order Lithobiomorpha; family Lithobiidae; genus Lithobius; species Lithobius niger. Next base: position 32,083 of record JAHWFP010266621.1, on the reverse strand, counting down.
TATGAGTATCAACACAATTTTTGTAAACGTCGATATAATTGGCAATTCTTACCTAAACAACGACACTCAGCCCACTTTATATTCTTTTTATCCCAATTCCCCTCCCAGTTTAAAAATCATAAGAGTCCCCTCATAATTTAATTTATCTTCCAGTTACTACCAACTTAATCATGAATATAAGAGTTTGACTGACGTCTCAGACTAACGAACCGTTTGATTTAAACGGAGAAACTGTAACGGTGCGACTAAATTTGAGATCAAAAAATAAAAAAAAAAAGGTTAAAATGATCGTGTTTGGAAAAAAAGGAAAAGGACTCTTTCTTAATTCTAATATTAAAAAACAAACGGTTAACATATAAAAACAAAGCTTTCGTCAAATTTATAACAACACCCAGAAAATGAGTGTAATAGAAGATTACTTAAAAATCAACGAACCTTTGGTGTACGATTCCTCTGTTGAATCTTACACCTATCACGAATACAATCCTATCGTTGGCACTGATCTCAAAAACGTAAATTTAGAAATCCGCATACACGTAGAAAACCAAAATTTATTTCTACACGTTGCCAACTCGGCTTATGATTCGGCTTATGCCGACGCTGACGTAGCCGCGTTGATTAATATTGCCCCATGTTCCTGCTTTCTAATATCAAATACCATCTCGGTGATAAACAAGTCGACGAGTTAAATTATCTGGGGTTCGGTACTCTGATGAAGGGACTACTCACTTACGGTTCAGCCGAGCAACCAAGCTTCGTCGTATATTCCACTCCCTAGAAAACTCGAGGTCAAAATCTAAACGACGCAAAATGTTTTCTATACTCGACGCTATCATCGGGTTTGGGGTTAGACAGTACTAACACCAAAAATTACGAAGAGTTCGAAGACATGCTCGACACTAGCTCTCTCTCTTATCCGACCAAGTTCAAAGATATTGACAAGTTTGAAAAGCTGAACGATCTTTCGACCAACATCGTCGGTTTTTACGATGATGAGGGATTGTACCCGCTTAGTTTCCAAAAACTACGACGGAGTACCAATCGATCTTCTCTCATTGAGTGTCGCAGACAACAGCTATTACTGCGCCATTACTGACATCGCTAAGTTTTTACGTTATCGAGGCTTTAGGACTAACGTCAATTACTATTGCTAAAACTGTTTCGCAGGATTTGGAATAGAGTGGATGCTTCAAGTTCACCGAAACGAATGTGTCAAAATCAATCCGGCGCAAGCTCTCCAATTTAGGGCTCAGAGAGACAACTTTCTCGAGTTTCGACATTTCAACCGTCAAAACCCCCTTTCCTCGGATCATCTATGCTGACTTTGAGTGTCTACTCCTGCCCATCCACACTGCTCAACCGGGCCTATCGTCGAGCTGGACCACCCGCATTCATCGACACGCGCATTGCAACTTCGGCTACGTCGTGATTGGTGAGAACGGGGAAATCGTTAATCGAGACTACTATTTGGGAGAAGATGCTGTGGAAGTTTTTTATAAACGCATAAAGAAAGAAGCGCGACATTATAACGAGTTGTTGAAAAGGATACTACCCCTCAATCTTTCCCCAGCCGAACAGGTCAGTTATGAAGAGGCCAAAGTCTGTCACTATTGCAGAAAACCCTTCCCCTTCCTCTTCCCCTAACGTTAAGGATCACTATCATATTAGCAGACAATATAGAGGACCGGTTCACTCGAAATGTAATCTCAACGCTCGAGAAAAAAGAACCATCCCAGTCGTATTCCACAGTCTAGAAGGGTACGACATGCATCTTCTCATTCCCACAGTGCACATGTTTAAGGGACAAGTTGGCGTTATCGGTCGGAATGCCGAGCATTTTCAGAGTATGACGGTCAAAACGTAAGACAGCAAGATAAGCCTTTGATTCATAGACAACATGAATTTTTCTTAAAGCTTCGCTGGATACTTTGGTCAATCGCCGCAGGAGCTTCCCGATTCTCGAGGCAGCTTTGGACTCTGGTTTAAAATCCGCCTGATTCGTCGAAGAAACCTTGCGAGAGAGCGTTACAGATCTGCTTACCCGGAAGGGTGTTTACCCCTACAAGTACGTTACCGACATGTTCGTCTTCGAAAAAGAAGAGCTACCTTCTTGAAAATGCTTTTTCTCGCAACTGAAGGACGAAAAGTTGGCGGGAGAGGAGTACGTGAGAGCTCTCAACCTGTGGCTGAAGATGAAAGTAAAGAAAGTTGGCACCTATCATGAAATCCACCAGATGACCGACGTTTTTCTACTGGCCGACATCTTAGAAGATTTCAGGAAAATATGCCTCGCCAACAACAAGTTGGATCCCCGCTACTACATCTCTACTCCGGGATTTAGTTGGGTGGCACTTCTGAGAATGCAGGAATCCAAGTTGGAGTTGTTTTTACACTCGGGAAAACACAACATGATAACATCCGGCATTAGAGGCGGCGAGTCGTTTATTTGCAAGAGATATTCGAAGGCGAACAACAAACATCTGGCCAACTTCAATCCCGGCAAACCCTCCATTTACATAATTTACTTGGATGTGAATAACTTGTACGGTTTCGCCATGAGAGCTAGTCTCCCATACGACGGATTCCGCTACTTGACCAAGGAAGAAACTCGGACTTTAGATGTTGACACCGAGCCGGACGGTGAGGATGTCGGATATATACTTGAAGTCAACCTAGAATACCCCGCGGAGCTGCACGACTCGCATAACGACTATCCCCTAGCTCCCGAGAAACTTAAGATTAGGGAAGACCTCGTTCCACCTTTTTTCCGAAAACTAGCAGAAGATATCAATTTTGACATCAAACCGTCTACATCAAACCGAATCTCCTGCACTAAAAGAACTACGTCGTTCACTACCAAAATTTAAAGTTCCACCTGCATCACGGATTGATTCTTCGTCGCATCGGAAGAGTCCTGAGCTTCAACCAGAAACCTTGGATGGAGGGGTACATCAATTTCAATACAGAGAAAAGGCAACAATAGAGCGCACCCTTCGAAAAGGATTATTTTAAACTGTTAAACAACTCGGTGTTTCGTAAGACGATGGAAAATAAGCAAAAGCGAGTCAACGTTAAAATGGGCACCGATCCCAAGAAGGCAGTCAAGTACACCTCCCAACCTCACGCGGATTCGTTCGAAATCCTTAACGAACATTTAGTGCAGATCAACCGTAAAGTCAGGAGCATCTGTTGCGATCTACCGTCATACTCGGGGTTCAGTATTCTGGAACTGTCAAAACTGGCCATGTTCCGCTTCCAATACGAATACGTTAAACCCACGTACGAGGACCGGGCCAAACTCCTGTTAACCGACACCGACAGCCTCTGCTACGAAGTGGAATATGACGATGTGTACGAGGATATGAAGCGTGACCGTGAACGTTTCGATACCAGTAATTATCCGAGAGATTATCCCTTGTACTCCGAGGCGAACAAACAGGTCCTAGGGAAGATGAAGGACGAGATGGGCGGCATTCCCATCTTAAAATTCGTGGGTTTACGATCCAAAATGTACGCCATTAGAGCACAGTAAACGAAGACGTGAATGAAGGCTTAAGGGTATCCAGACATCTTTCGTGAAGAAACACTTGGACTTTGACGATTACGAATCCGCCCTAAGAACGCCAGTGCCCGCACCGAAAGGAACCTGGACTAAAATCGCCAGCTCAAAACACGAACTAAGCACGGTGAAAGTCACGAAATCCCTCCTCTCAGCGTATGATGACAAACGTTTTATCTTAGACAATGGGGAAGATACGCTAGCTATCGGTCATCGAGATTCCGGCACGTGGCGAGAGTACGAAGACGACTTCGACTCCGACTCCGACATAGTCTTCATGACTGACAAGGAGGAGGAGGAGAGAGCGAGTTTAGCATTTATCTCGAAGGTGAAGTGGGAGTCTAACGATGCTAAACGAGAGGAGGAGCGGGTTAGATCGGTATGACGATCTGCGTTACTAGAGAACCGCAGGATGAAGCTGAACGATCTCGTGTCGTGAAAGTAAAAAGAAAAGGCTAGGCGAAGAATGTTGGATAGGGAAAGACGGGCCACGATGTGTTCGGTGCAGAAAAAGACGAGATTAGAAAAAAAAGCTGCTAGTAAGAGGAAGGCTCAAGAACACGAAACTGACGAGGAAAAGAAAGCTAGATTGGAAAAAGACGTCGCTCGCAAGAAGAAGGCTCTAAAATGAGAGACTGAGGAGGAAAATAAAGCCAGATTGGAGAAAAACGCTACTCACAAGTGGAAGGCTCAAGAATGAGAGACTGAGGATGAAAATAAAACCAGATTGGAGAAGGATGCTGCTCGCAAGAGTAAAATGCGCGCACTTAAGAATTAAAAGACCGGCAATGCCATCGGGGACTTTGATCCACCTTTGATCCCAAGGTGGTAAGGCGGTCATTCCCTTTCCTTCCCACCCCCTTTTTCCTTCCCCCATCCCACCTCTCCTATAACTGCAACCTTGACGCTGGTGGAGAGGCTTACTCCCTGGTTGAATATGCGAGTATTGAAAAAAACCTGAGTCAAAATAATTTGAAAAAAGCTATAAAAAATAGACTCGGATTTTTTTTGCAGTTCAATTGGGGAAACTAATCGCAGTATCAATCATCAACAAAGGTAGCAAAAGACACTTTTCCCACCATCCTTCAGATTGATGAAAACGATAAAAGGTAGTAAGACACATTTTCCCTCACTCCTCTATATCGATGAAATCTGGAAGTGACGTCATTACCCTCACTTTTCATCGCGTGACCAGAAGTGGGGGTAATGACGTCACTTCCGTCCAAGGCTGAAGAGACAACCCCAGATTGACGAAAAATAGAAGCAAAAGACACTTTTCCACCAACCTCCAGATTGACAAAAAACCGGAAATGACGTCATTATCCCCTCTTTCATCACGTGACCAGAAGTGGTGGTAATGACGTCACCTTGCCACCCTCCTCCAGATCGAAAAATGGTAAAAAAAAGGGAATACCCTACCATTCTCCAGATCAATGAAAACGAAAACAAGGCAGCAAAAGGCACTTTTCTACCATCCTCCAGATCGGCGAAAACCGGAAGAGACATCATTACTCCCACTTTGATCATGTGGCCGGAAGTGGGGGTAATGATGTCACTTCCGTTTCTTACCCTACTACCATGCAGGAAATCAGATTCTTACTCCTTTCTTATCTTGGTTTCAGTTCAGTCTAACCTTCCCTTAACGATAAAACGAGTGCGTTTTTGTTTTCTAATGCATAATACTTTACAGATTACAAGGGCGAAACGAATACGGCTTCAGCAAGCGAAATAGCAGAAACTTCTGCTTGTTTGGGGCTCTATTCTACTGAATGGTTGACACCCTGGTCTAGGACAATTTTTGCCAATTGATCATTTAATATCAGTTAGCTCTCACCCACAAAAATTTCTAGACATATTGTTTCGCCCTTGTTCGGGCTCGTCAGTGTACAATACTTTGTGGATGAGAGCTAGGCGACGCTTGCTAGGGCAAATGACAAGGGCGAAATGAATACGGTTTCAGCAAGTGAAATAGCAGAAACTTCTGCTTGTTTGGGGCTCCATTCTATTGAGTTGTGGGTGAGAGCTAATTGATAGTTTACAGATTTTTCAAAGAAAGTCTCATTCTATAAAACAAACAATGATAAATGAGGAACAATTTGTTTCAAACAATATGCACGTTCTAACATATTTCCAGTGTCGTGTTTGTATTATTCACTACTGACCTAGCCCATTCATTTTCCATACTCTTTCTTGGTAAAAGAAAATACATTCATTACCTTCTGGCTGTATGTTATAAAAGTTACGTTGTAGGATAAAATGTACTGGTACATCCAATAATCCACAGGATATGCCGTCCGTGAACTGAAATATACCTGCAAAGGACGGAAATTGGAAAAGTTTAATCTGATTGTTCGTGGTAATTAGTTTGGACTGAGTTTAACTTTTCAAACAACAACGACGAAAGGATTAGACAGATCCGCTTGTTCGTCGACAGTTCACTTCCAATTGCGTTAAGAACATCAAAGCCAATAGATACTGTATAGTGAGAAGTTACATTTTAAAATTACATTTAAAAGCATACAATATGGGTGCACGGGTAGCTGCGAGCACTGGGGCGTCAGATTCGATAGGCGTCCTGGTCCCAGTGTACATCTCTGGCTTCGTACAGACCCGGGTTCGATCCTGGCGATGGGAAGTGTATATGTACGGGTTTTTCTCCGGTTGTTTCCCGCCCGTTGCACGAGGGTTTCCTCCGGGTACTCCGGTTTCCTCCCTCATGCGGCAAAAAACAACTGTAATAATGGTGGTACTTCTTCCACTTAACATCTGCCGCCGGGAATTTGGGTGGGTGGATGCCTCGAGCATCGTCTCTATATATTATTATATTATTATTATTATTATTAATAAAATTTTCATGCTTCCTGGTATCAATAAATAACAAAAATTTAACTCTATAATAAATTTGTATCTCCAGTGGTTGTTGCTATTTTCATTTATTACAATAAAATATTTTGCGTTTATGCTGTAACATACTAATCTTAATACTTTACGGTTTTTTTTACTACAAAACCGTTGATTGTTTCAATGCTTGACTGAAGTAAATCATCAAAAAGTTTAAATCACATTCTGAGCAATATGTGCATAGTACAACACAGAACACTTGAACACAATTTATTTAACCGATTAATTTTTTTATTTGGCCAACCTTCACATAATCTTTTCCACAAATTGGTTGAAAACTATATTCTAAAGCTGGTTTTGCAAGTAGAGGATTTCCACCTGAAAATAAAATTCACAATAAAATAAAATGATATATCTTCTTAGTGCTATAAAAAAGTGACCGGCCTTGCAGTCTTGAGAAGCCTCGTACCACGGTATGGTGCACTGTGATTGAGGTGTAGTATACAGTGCGTATGGTGCACTGTGTTTCACGGACTACCAAACTAAAACAAGCAACCAGCTTATGCTTTAAAGGTGGTAATTTCACAACAAATATTTGCAGAATCTAACACTATCTAGCACCTGTTATTTTTGTTGAGGAATGAACCAAGAGGCTATTTTTCAAAGAAATAAACCTAACCTAAGCTTCCTTAATTACGTAGTGAAAATTTGAACGTTCTCGTGCTTCTGTGAGCTAGCTGTAAAGGTTCACGATACCATGGTCAAGATATGGCATCTAGATAGAATCTTAAGAATCTATCGCGGCGCCATCTATCAGTGCCATGATATTGCTAACCTATGCAAACTGCTCCAAGGTGCACGATCATATACCCAACTTTCACACAATAATGAAAAAAGGTTTAGGTTACGTTTGATTCTCCGAAAATAAATTTTGGTGAGTTACTTTTTCTTGCGGCAAGCAAAATACCAGAGATGATTCTACAGATTTACTTCCGGTGAACACTGGTCTTTATGTCACCCAGTGAAATCGTGAACGTTGCCATGGGAAGAGAGTGTCACGTGGTACCAGAAGTGCTGAAGTTACTGACGTCATATGAAAAGTTTGGTTTAAAGTTCGAATTTGTAAGAGTACCAACTGAAATAGGTGTAGCGTAAGACAACTATAACCCCACAATATTCAACGGAAAATCACCTAGCCCAACCATTTTAAAACGGATTTATAACAGAGTAAAGTTTAAAGTTAGTCAAACAAAAGTTAGTGACTGTACATCATGTGAATTATCGAGAATAATTAATGGATATCTCATTGGGAGGATATAATTGCCCTTTCAATTTCCTTTTAATTCCTTTTAACTTCCTTTTAATTTTCCTTTTTAATTCTCATTTTAATATCCCTTTTAATTTCCCTTTTAATTCCCCTATTAATTCCCCTTTAATTCCCCTTTTAATTTCCCTATTAATGTCTTTTTTAATTCGTTTTTAATTTCCCTTTTAATTGCCCTTTTAATTTCCTATTTAATTTCCCTTTTAATCGTTTCTGTGATACTGTGGCGAAAACATTGTGGTTCTGGGGTAAAGTCAACAAGCCTGGCTGCCCAAAGGGCTCCCCACTGACCAACACTGGAACAATTATAATGTTAGAATACGCTATAAGAAAACTTTGTAGAAGCAAAGAATTTGTCCTGTGCTGTGTAGAACAGGAAACTCTTGATCTGGAGCTGAGGCTGAATATTGAAGATTATGTGATAGAATTATTTGCAGTGGCCACCCAAGTGGGGAGGGGGGGCCACTGCAAACAACTTTTTACTTTCAACTTCGGGTCTGGGAGTATCCCTGACCCCTGCCAGACCGAAGTTAAAAGTAAAATTTGAGAAAATGGAAAAATAAGGCATTTACAAAAAATTCAAATTTTTTTATGTTTCAAAGGTGGCACAACCGCTGAAAATTAGTTGTTTTTAGGATTCTAACGGATTTAAAGCATTATTCGCCTCTTCCTTAGACCATATAGCTGATTAATTGTGTAGGCCACCACAAACAAAACTCCTGGATGCCACACCAATTCTTTCTAATTTCTGTTTTTTGAGTGAAGATCCTTGAATTGTTTGGTCAACGGGCCCCTGATGTCCTATTTGTACCACTGCTGTGATTCAAGTAATTGGTAATCACGGTCCTAGTCAACATGAGGTTGGAATCAATGATATACGAAGACAATATTATAAAAATTGTTTGACAAAGAAAATTATTAAACCAAGCATGAAAATTACATGGCCGATCGAGAGTTGCTACAAATACGTGTTTTCCGTTGTGTTGTGGTGACAGGCCAAACTTCCGAAAGATTTTACTTTACATTCAAACTCTGATTGTCTATCCAGGCGATTTCTCGCAAACCACTATCTGATCGAGATAAAAATGGGTATGTAGTCAGGCCTACGTGGTTCTGAGTGCTACCATTTTCAGTTTTTTTTCTGATACAGGTAACGTGGAATTTGTAACGTATCTCCATAGTAATCGGAACCATACGACAGATAAGGGTAAGTATGGTTCAAGAATCAATCCAACTTAACTTTGATTTTGAAACCATTCTGAGGACGCTTACATCTATATTCACTTTTGTATTCATTTCCCTATATCTGAATCAGCTTGCTTCTTAGCTGCTATGATTTGTCACGGCCGATTGGAAGTAGTGCCAGAAGGCAATAATTTGCTTGTGCAAAGACGCTGATTCGCTGTAATTATTAACTTCCGAGTAGAGGCGAAAGTCACACGCCCTCTGGAACGCAAGCCATGTTTTTGAGCTTCAATGACGACGACTATATTTAGATTACATCTACATTTAAAATTATTAAAAATGGTTTTAAAACGAAATGCCATCGCACACTATCCAGTGGTCATTACGAAATTGATCCTGAACGAATTCAGGCGATTATGGGTTATTGGTTGCAATCAAGTATTTTCTCAACCCTCAGCTAGCCCATAGCCTCCTAGATACGAACGTACGCCTTCAACGTATAACAGCGAAAAACTTAAGTCCCAGCAAGAGCTTTGTTAAGGGCCCCCAGGGACGTCGAGCAAGGCGAGCAATCACAGCCCAGTGGTCAGCGTCGTCGGCTCCAAACCTAGAGAATGCCGGTTCGAATCCAAGAATCGTCCCGAGCTCTAAACAAAAGGGTCTGAAAGTTTTTTCAGACGGTTATGGGTTAACAATTTTTATTTTACTACGTCCTGCTCTGTACGCTTTAGCATGTTCACGCTTTGTTTTAATTAGGCCCCGTTCTCTTTAGTTCTCGCCCCCTTCTCCCTTGGAAAAATAGTGTCATCGAATACAGGGTGATCCACAAAAAAAAACTAACGACCCAACATTTTTCAAGTCCAACTTTTCTAGTTAGCACCCCCCAGTACCAGGAGAGGAGAGAAATCAAGTCTAATGAAACGGTAAATCAATGGGAAATCAAACGGGAAAATGTTGGGTCGTCAGTTTTTTTTGTGGACCACCCTGTATACGCTAATTACACAACCGCTGTAGTTCACCTCGGCCAGACACGAACGAATTATTAAGTTCAACTCAAGAATTTGTTGAAAGAGTTAACCAATAATTCGTGCGGTTTAAAGCAACGCCAGAGCAGGAGAGGTTTTTTGTGTGTGTGGGGGGGGGGGGGCCCGGCCCCGGGGCCGTGTCTGGGGGGGGGGGGGGGGGGGGGGCCGGCCCCGAGGCTTTCTATCTGATGGAGTTCTTCTCAGTACAAAAAAAAAACTAAATTTTTATTACTGATCAACCGTGGCACTAAAATTTGGGTATTTTCCAGTGAAAAATGATAAGTATGAAGGTGAAGAAAGGAAACAAAAAAGAAAAAAAAAACCGGTTCGACACACAATTTCGGAGGCTGGCCTTTTGCATGAAATCCGCTATTGCATTAGAACCCAGCACGAAAATCCACACTATACGTCGCAAACCACACTTTACATGGGTTTGCTCGTTTCCCTTATCTTAAGAATTTTTAAATTTAATCAAACTCCTCGGCTGGAAAAAACTTACCAGAGCAGCGACTTCAGAAAACACCTCGCCAGTCCAAACGAATTAGTAAGACTAATTCAAGAATTGGTTAACATAGTTAACCGACTGTTCCGTGCGGTTTGAGTGTAAGTTAAGGCCGACACAAGGCATCAATTCGTACGCAAAACTGCTTGTGGTATACCACAAATAAGAAGTGAACCGGCTAATGTATTACCGCACACACTGCGTTTCTTGCTGTTGAAATGTTACAAATGCAGACGTAAAATAATCTCCGCACCCTCCTTTTCTGTTGTCAATACATTTTCTTTGCCTAATTAATATTTAGTTCATACCATTGCTTCTTGACAAGCAGAAATCCCAACAAATGCAATGTAATAATGCAGTTTAAATTTTCGGGAGTAATATTTTTGCTTGGTCACTAGTACAAATGTTGAAATATACACTAAAAACACAAAGAAGCAGCTGGTCATCTGTAACAGGATTTTTTTGTAGTATTTAGTATTTAATTTTTTTCGTTTCTTTGCGTAATGTAATTTAATTTAACTTTTAAATGCGTGTTATGTGGTACTGGCATCTAAATATCTATAAAACAACTCCTACAGCCTTGCTATCCTATTCTTGAATGGAATAGGTGATCTCATTTTAAAACGACATTACTGATCACACAACGCCTGCCTGGCGCAATAATTATGGGCCTCCTATCAGCAGGACAGTACGACATCCGAAGCTAAAAACCAACTTCAAAAAATTAGTTTCAACAATGGTCGAAAGGAAATTTTACAGTTTTTATCGGGGAAAGACTTAGAATTAGGAAAGCACCCCTCAACGAAATTCTGGTTAATCTACTGTTTTCCAACACCTTTCTCGCATTTTTAGCCTTCCCACTTCCAGTGGAGGAGGAGTATGTAGTGTACATATAGTATGTTACCCACCGTTAGTTTGTAATGATTTAGATTCACAGTGCTTCCCAAGAATTATCATTCACGGCGATATATGATTGAATTCTGCTTTCCAGCAAAACAAAAATTAATAATATCACTGTTCCTATTCAATATATTTCGACCAAACCTGGCCAGATAGTAAATAGTAGGTAAGAAATGCGTATTTACACCAAAATTTTTGCAATTCTGTGTAACAGTAAAAGTAGGGAAACACACGTAAATTTGAAAACTGTTCACTACTTGTTGTTTTTCTTCTTGTGTAACACCGTTTCAGAAAAAAATACTGCACCTACCAAAAATCTGAAACATGATCTAAGCCTGAAATGTCCCTGGCCTTCGTCCTCACAGTGACCACTTTTTCGATTGGTCGAGCCATTCCGGGTTTACGGGAGAATATATACATACTTTATTGGGGCCCTAGGCCACAGCCATGCGCCCACGCTATCTTTCCGTTTGACCTTGGTCTCCCATGTTAAATTCGAAACTACGATGCTTAATTTCTCCGTCGCTTTTTAATAATTTCCACTCAAATTTAGTATGAAAGCTTTAGTGGACTTGTCGAACACGTGTACCAACTTTGATTAATTTCCGATGTGTCACTTTGGAGAAACGGACTTGAGATGAAATCGTGAGTTTCATTTTTGGCTGATGCGTTTGACTTTGGAAACGTTTTTGCAATGGTCTCTACAGAATGAACCATTTGTCGTAGAAAGCTGGTTCTTAGCTCATTTGAAAGATCATCTTCCGGAGATGTGCACTTTATAGAAATAGAAATTTTCGTGTTAAAGCTAAAATATGTCCGTTGCCCATTTGGCCTGCAATCCTATATTACAAATAACGGACAGAGCTGCGGACAAACCAACTTCCAACAGAAAGAATTTGCAACTAGGACAGAAAGCCAATTTGGTATGTCAAAGTATTACGAATTAGAAAACAAAAACGACCTCGTTTGATGTTTAAGGTAAGATTCAATTGATCTGAAATCAATACAGCAGAGGAGCACAAATAAACTTTCCTGTAAGGTTTCACACACCGCAGTGTTCCTGTACTGTTTACTCCACGTGAAACGTCACTGCTGTATTCAACTATTAGACACGTAAATAAAACTAAATCCATATCCCAACTTTCAAATTATTGTAACAATAATATAGGCTACACACTAGCCTACTTTCGGGGCTAATTTCTTCGGCATTATTCAACTTAGTTAAGTCGTCTCCTTTACGTTCATCCTATTGATACATACACCACTTTTCCAGATTTCCTATTCCAGACATCGGGACAGGTATTTCATTTTTATTTTCAACGGCATTTCCAGGTTTTCAAGGAGTCGCACGAACCCTGAATTACTTAATCTGTAGGTTGTATACTAACCACACCCAGAATATGGTTTTGACGATTTTCAGTGATATCGTTTAGCCAAGCAGATGACCTATCGTATTTAAAGTAAAAACTGTAAAAACATGTGAATAAGGCAGGAAGATTTCACGTGGACTAAACAGTACAGGAACACTGCGTTATGTGAAACCTTACAGGAAAGTCTATTTGTGTTCCTTTGCTGTTTTGACTTAGGAGCAATTAAACCTTACCTTAAACATCAAACGAGTTCGTATTTGTTTTCTAATATCTATACATTTGCTCATATAACCCCCTGAGCTATAGGTTTTATGGTTTTACATTGTTTTAACCATTGTAATTCGAAAACAAATGGCTTGGAGGCCTTATCGGCTCAATAAAATAACAATCAATTCGGAAACAATGCCACTCAGCAAACTCCAAACTCATTCTTTGTGCACGTATTATGTCTTTACTAAATAACTGATTGTTGATTGTTGAAGTGTAAAATGAAAGAAGATGGCAGACGATGTCGATGATCTCCTGCGGGAGTTGTGGAGAAGGAAAATGGTAACTGACAGCGAAATCAGCTTGGAGGTTGCCATAGATGACACGTTCGTGCAGGTGATGCGCGAAGCACGTAAAAGGGGCATAAGTAAAAGACAAGTACGAGAGTTTGGAGTAGATACAGAGGTTAGGGCTAAGAAGCAAGATGGCAGCCCAACAGCAGCAGGGACTGACAACAGTATTGCAGAAGATAGAGAAGCTGCAGTTTTCGCGGTCGCTAAGTTTTTCAGTGTAGCAGTAGCTGGAAATACAGTCACAATGGCGAACAAGACGAATACGTCGACAGATGTTGCAACAATGTGGGGAGAAAGTGATGCTGACGTGGAGGACGTAGGAGAATTATCTGGGCTAGAGCAACAGTGGCCCTCGAAGAACTTGCAGGCCCTTAAAAGGTTATGGAGGATCAGCCAATGCATATATGCCTAGGTCAGTAGTAATGGTCTGTGTGCAAGCAGGCAAGCCCTACTCCACCACGCAAGTGTATTTGTCAATTGAAGAAAGAGTGGGTGCTGGTGGGATAGCCGCAGAAGGTGCGGCATTAACGAATTCCCCAAGCTGAGCATTAACGAATTCCCTATAGAAATGCATGACTTGCATGAGCAAACAGTGCAGGCCAGACTGCACTAGTTACCGAGGGGTATCTCGGTCCAAGATGTTGTGACAGGCTTTGGACGCATCGCCACTTTAGAGAAATACGCGTTTGAGATGCTGCAGATCCGTGGGAAGGTGGTGTGTGAGACGACAATGGGGCAGGTCACGTTGCGTTTGCGTGAAGGAGTTTCAATAGAAGATCAACAAGTTGTAGAACAATAACTACAACTTGTCAATGAAATTAAACACGATTCGGATAAAGGGATAGAGATGAAAACTTTGCAGAGGATATAGATGGGGCTGCTCACCATTTTTTCCCATTAAAACCTTTACATAATGGATTTAATTAGAATTCGGTTTACACTTGTTTATTAACATTTTGAAAGGTTAAATTTAAATTGCACAAGGCCTGCTGATATTTTTTTGTCATAGTGTCCGTTTGTGGTTTAAGAGATTTTGTGGCATAAGGGTTTTGGGCCTGGCTTAGGGAATTTTTTCGAACCGTATGCCTTTTTTTTGTATCCATGGCTAATATCCGTAGATTTGCTTTGGTGGATATGATGATAATAACTAGAATCCTCTGCCGTGTCTAAATAACTTCCTAAAAAGTAGAAGAAGGCTCGTGCATTTTGGGTAAAGAAGTTAGATCGTGCTGGATGAACGAGTTTACAGAAACATAATGCAAAAGGTGCGTGCACTTGCTATTGGAGATTAATAATACACTATTATGTCACTAACAAATAATATTCATTTGAGAACTGAGTAGGTACTGCAGGGAAAGGCTTACGACTGTCAAATGTATCACATGGTCCATCGTAGAGTCTTGTAATGATAGTCCACTTATCATCATCTTGATCTAAAACTCCAGAAATCTTATGTTGCCGTAACTACAATTTGAATTGACAAGAAAAAAATTTTCAATACATCAGCAGAATAAGTACTATAATTAGAATAAATAAACTTTCTTATAAAAGAGATCTATTAACACATGTAATGGAAATGTGAAATACAGTGAAAGGATCACCAATACTGAAAATTTTCTCCCAATCAAGTATGTTTATATACAAAAGGTAGGTAAAAATAAGATAAGAGAGAAAATCAAACTGTAGAACGAAGAAGGGAGTGGCAGTGGCATAGTAAGAAACGAATGCCAATGATTTAGTGAAAGAGTACTAGATGAAATTAAAGTCTTACCATTTGACTGAAACGTAGACCATAAGTTCATAAAGAAAAGTACGTCTGGTGCTTGGCTTTCGCTGTTGTTCATATGGATGTTTGCAGATTTTTTACCCTTCTTTGAATAAATAGTTTACCTTGACTACCTTTTCATCTGTAGTTGGCTTTAGTGCTATATAGTTTGAATTTTAGGGAATATAAGTCCAAAAGGCAACGTATTTGCTTCTGTATTTAGTAATGAATTTTATGCAGCATCAACAGCTATTTTGTAGCTGCAGAACACGATGGAGGAGCAAATGAAATGACTTCACTTGTACTATCGTGTGATGTGCATGAGCATGTGATAGGTGACAGGTACTAATGTCTACAGGTGGGTGCAGAGATATAGTTTGAACGAATGTTTATTTTCAGCGAAATCATGGGTGGTCATGCACCGCATAAAAACTGTAAGCTCCGTGCATTAAAGATCTATGTTACCAGCATCAGGTGACATTATATAATTTGCTGCAAGATTCAGATGATTCGACTCGTACTGTACTGCAATATGATTGGTAATGGACCACTGGAGATGTCCGAAACGTCCCTGTCGCCAGACGCAAGCCACTGTGATGCGTAGTGTCCAACATCTCGAGAGTCGAGTCACTAGCTGAACCATAGACTATGCATGCATAATCAAGTTTGCTGTGGACAAGAGCTCGGTAGAGGCACAACATGGCAATGCGATTGGCACCCCACGAAGTGCCCAACAGAATCCGTAAGATGTTGAGTGCCCGCAAAGCCTTGTCTTTAAGTTGGCGCATGTGTGGAAGCCAAGACATCCTGGCTGGAACCAAACACCAGCCCCCAGAAAACGTGCTTGTGACTAACAGGAAACTGTGCCTGTCCCAAGAGAGGCTAGGTTCTGGGTGCTGTGTTTGTTGAGGGCAAAAATGGACAGTAGGGGAAAAGTGTATTTGACGGAACGAACAAACGAATGGACGGACGGACAGACGGAGGGACGAATGAACAACCAAACGCACAACTTAGGGTGTCACACCCACCCGAAAGCTGGTAAATTCCACAAAATGTGTACACCTCACCTCGCACTACCCAAACTTAGGGTGTCACACCCAC
>JAHWFP010266621.1:0-15941 GCA_023313725.1 Lithobius niger | reverse complement strand
GTCACAGCCCTGCGCACCTCTGTGACATCGATATGGACGAGGGTGGGAAATCACATTTTGTCGATCTTGAATAGGGAGTTTTTGGGCTTTGAAAGGGTCCGATGACAAACCATTCGATGAAGGCGAGTCACCAGACGACGAACCATCCATCGATGAACCATCTGTCGATGAAGCACCCGTCAACAAACCATCCGTCGATGAAGCATCCATCAATGAACCATCCGTCAACAAAGCATCCATCGACGAACCATTCGTCGACGATGCATCTGACGAACAACCATCTGACGACGAAACATCCGATGACAAAACATTTGAAGATGAGGTACCACACACCATCCAACAATGAACCTTCTGATGATGGCTCATCCAATGACGATTCTCCCGACGGCTAACCCTCCATCGACGAAGCACCCGACGATGAATCATCTGATGACGAAAAATCCAATAACAAAACTTTCGAAAAAGAGTCACCCGGCAACAAACCATCTAACAGCAAACCATCCGACGAGTCACACAACAATCAGACCACGTAAATTCTACCAAATTCCATGTAAAATCTAGGTTCACTTCCAATCCAAACCATGTAAATTTTACCCCATCTGACCAACTCAATTCTACCAAATTCCACGTAAAATCTACGTTTACTGAGGACTCGGTCTCTACACCTCACGTCGCACCGAATCGTCGAAAATGACATCAACCCCACTTTGTGAACACGCGACCTCGCACCAATCGAAGGGTAACGCGCCTTCCGGGGGGTAATTCAACATAATTTCGTGTAAATTCAAGGCACACATCATTACACCAACATCATCTGATAGTACGTGTCACCATCGTACCAACCCACAACCCGATCGTTAAACATATTCTTAGACGTACAATAAACGAATGTAGAACGTGAGGGGAACAACTAAACATCTAAAAAAACGTTTAGAGATGATTCACGTTTATGTTTGGACGTTCTCACCACGTTCGTCAATCATGTTTGCATGTTTCCTGCGAGGTATGTCTACCAACTTTTTAATACGTGGAATATATCCGAATTGAAACTATATACAACGAGAAACCTTCCCTTTGAATGTAAGAAAAAAAGGATATCAGGTTACTAACGTAGGACAAAACATGGAGAATAAATGCAATCGCGGTTATCTTAAAAAGGGACTGATAAAAAGTTTGAAATTGCGAAAAAAAGACTACCAATCTCACGGAGAATTTCTTCAATAACTGTTTTAAACCGCTCATTGGACCGTTAAAAAGTTTCGCTAAATCCGTTGAGAATGGTGAGTGGGACAAAGATACAGGGAAAGCCGCGAATAAAAAATGAAAATACGATGAGGAGAGTGATGATGACGTGACGGAAGCGAATGAACGAAGTGACACGCACTCCTCGGACGATGAAAAGAAAAAGACACCCTGTTCCGAGCACTCAACGACGGATCTGAATCGACTAACATAACTACTCCCACCAACTCTCTATTACTGTATGCACCAATCTAAGCCAAAAGACGGGTTTTAGCTCATCGGAGCTAGTTTCAGTCATTGGAGGGGCTTTTCAAGGGACAAAAGTTGGATGATTTACCAAAGTATTATTTGCACAAATTTTCCATACGCCAAAAGATAACGATTGCGTGTTTGGATTACGGTTCAATACGGATGCTGGAGATCTCACAATTGGGAATGAAACTGCGAAAACAATCGATAACGACATAGTGTTGGCAGGAAAGCAGTACCGTGGACGGAATCAGCTGTGGGGTTTGCTACTCAAAAAGACACGCATTACGAAACGTACGAGCCTGACGTCTTAGCTTCATACGCTACGATTCTGAAAGACAGTAATGTCATAAACTGAACAATGATCCTAACTCGGGAATGCCGAAATCAAACCGTGGATTCAAGTAAAACCAATTTGGGCGGATATGAAAAAGGAGAAAAGTGGTTCGAGTCTCCGTAAAGAACCCGATGTAATGGCTGAAGCAGAGTCTGAAGAAGAATACGTCGAATCGTGGACTGATGAATCTGAGTCGGAAGCTACGTCGGAAGATTATGCCGAACTGAACGAAATGGTGGACGTGTTGAGACTCTTGTGTGCATCATCATTGAGGGGTGAAGATGATTACGAAGAGGAAATTACGGAAATTCTTGCCGCGTTAGAGGATAGAGGTATTATAAACGCCAATGAAGAGAGGAATATATGCCGAAACCTAACCCATTTGGGAATTTTGGGTGGTTGATTGATTTTAACATGACGTTGTGTTGTTTGGCATCAATATAATTATATAAACAAAATTTTTTGTATCACTATGATCGAACACGTAGCAGACATTTAAACTTGAGAACTGAGTGGAGGACGAGAGCTTGTGTGATGGAGAGGATCTGTAGAGTGTTGCCGTGAGAATGAGGTGGTGCGGAATTATGTTGAATTTACCCCCCGGAAGGCACGTTCCCCTCCGGACGGTGCAAGGTCGCTCGTTCGCTAAGTGGGGTTGATGTCATTTCCGACGATTCGGTGCGACGTGAGGTGTAGAGACCGAGTCCTCGGTGAACGTAGATTTTACGTGGAGTTTGGTAGAATTTACATGGTATGATGGGGTAGAATTTACATGGTTTGGGTTGGAAGTGAACGTAGATTTTACATGGAATTCGGTAGAATTTACATGGTCTGACTGTCGGGTGACTCATTGTCGGATGGCTTGTGGTTGGATGGTTCGTTGAGGGGTGACTTCTTCGAATGTTTTGTCATCGGATGTTTCGTCATCGGATGGTTCATCGTCGGGTGCTTCGTCGACGGATGGTTCTTGTCGTTGGATATTTTATTAATGGAGGGTTCGTCGTCGGGAGAATCGTCATCAGATGAGTGGTCGTCAGAAGTTTCGTCGTTGGATGGTTCGTTGTGGGGTGACTCATCGTCAAATGTTTTGTCATCGGATGTTTCGTCGTCAGGTGGTTCATCGTCAGATGCATCGTCAACAGATGGTTTGTCGACGGATGCTTCATAGACGGATGGTTCGTCGACGGATGGGTCATTGTTGGGTGACTCGTCTTCATCGGATGGTTCGTCATCAGACCCTTCCAAACCCTTCCAAACCCCTCGTCCAGATCGACAAAATTTGATTTCCTACCCTCGTCCATATGGCTGTCATGGAGGTGGGCGGGGCTATGAGGTCACAAGGGGGTTGGGCCTGTAAGGGGGAGGGGCTATGTTTAGCTCGGCCCCCTCACTAACCCCGCCCTTTTTCGGTCTCCGGGGGGAGGTTGGGTAGTGCGAGGTGTGCACATTTTGTGGAATTTTCCTGCACTCGGGTGGGTGTGACACCCTAAGTTGTGCGTTTGTTCGTCCGTTCGACCTTCGTTCGTCCATTCCGTCCAATAGACTTTTCCCTTACTGTGTACAAACACTGTTTTGTCCAGAAAAAAACGAAAACCATTACTGACAGCCCAGCTCTTGAATTTGTTAATTGCTAACTGCAGCTGCCGCTCACAGGTCTGCATACTAGCCGCCCGAAAGTGGAGGCCAAAGTCATCAACAAACAATGACTGGGCAGTAGTGGCCTTCTGGGCAATGGGGCTGATCCCAAACAGGCAAACAGAATGATACTGAGAACACCTCCTTGAGGCATACCATTCTCCAAAACACAACAGGCAGGAAATAGTGGTCCCGACACGAACGCGAAATGAATGGGTCGAGACGAAAGCCGAAAGAAACGAAAGTAAAGGAGGATGAGGCTGTTTTCAGCTCAATAGCGGGATTCTGACTGATTTTATTTTAGCAAGATTGAAACCACAAAAAAGCATCAAACACAAACGTGCAGGCACAAAAGCATATGCGAAACGTGACTAACAGAAAGCCCATTACCTAACACATATTTAATAATTAATATAGTGATGACTAAGTAGTTTCTTATTGGATTATACAACAAACACAGAAAAAAGTACGAACATTTCCAGATAGGGCCTATCGTGAAAAATAAATGTGGAAAAAAGAGCATAAAAACACTAAAATGGCGACAAAGGCCACTAAGTTGCATAACACAAACTCAACAAACACAAAGTCCACTACAGGATTCGCAAAATATTCTGCCACCACATAAACGTCATTTCCCTTCATCAATGAAGGCTTGCACAACAAACTTGAAATGATCTTGAAAGAATCCAGTCCTTAGACACCATGAAGGGAATCACTTAACAATACGCACGACCATGCAGCAGCTGTATCGTTAATGTGGTGCGCGTCTGAATCTATGTTCTCCTTCTGTTACTACACTGTTGAAGGTGCCACGTCATACCACCTAGCTAAATTGTCTTGGAGCAGATAACCCAGTTTGGACTCGTGTTCCCTAAACAAGCAAAGACAAAAGAAACATTTTAACAGCCCAGTTGTCACACTTTCTGTGATAATAGGACGAGGCGTGTGTCTACGATGTGGGAAGGGGTTCGGTCGCAACAATTGTTCAAAATTACGGCCCTGGATCTTAATGAAGGTCTCTGTTCGCCACGCAGACGACGATTATCCTATGAAATGATGGTGGGGCTGGTAGAAACTAAAATGAAATAAAATTCGGCCGTGGGGGGGAAGGAAATTACAGTAATTGTTCATAGTTTCTTCCCTTAACATTAATGCAATTTTGACACAGTCGATCCAAGGAGTTTCGAATCTGAAAATTCCAACGATGGTTTGGATCGTATCACAACCATGTGTAATTAGCTGGTTTAAGTTCTCATGGTTTAAGTATGGCTTGGAACTTCCTGTGTGTACACAAGAATCTTCAGATAATTCCACAGAACTGAAACTCGACAGCATTCGTTCAGTACCTATAACTACCTTCGTTCACTACCTTCCTATTGTGATTTTGTGTTTGCAGTCACCAGATAGTGGAAGGGAGGGGTTGGATTTGGATTATTAATTCATGTGGTAACTTAAGAATAAGACGTTTTTGGCCGAATGTTTATAGGAATTATACTCTTAGTTTGACCTAAGGAATTAGTCACCAAAATTTTGAAACGACCTTTTGTTACACCCTGTATACGAATGCTGTTTGAAGATTAGTCTAGATACACGCTAGTGTGTCGCGTCAAGTTAGCAACAAACACCACAACAAACATCAATCACATTGATATAATTGTCGAGGTTGTAAACCATTGTACCATAACGCCATAGCGTCAGTGTCTTATATCCTGAAGCAGAGTTGGGCACATTTCAGGTACTTGGGTAAAAATAGGGTTGTAACAATAAGCATTTTTTTTCGAAAGCGTCATAATGCATGGTGATTTCGGAGGCCATTTACATCCCAGAATATGAATCTGGGTGATTTTTTGATTTATTATCATATTTTCGGTTGGGGCTGGTCAACCTTACCACATATGATGGTTAATGTGGTATTTTTAACATAGGATTTATACATTTTGTTTAATATCATTTCTAATAATGTTGTCTGCACTAGTTCAATTATAAAAAACATAATGATGATAACATAGAAGAAGAAAATGCAAATTCGAGACCAAAATGTGTTTATATTTTTTGTATTTCTTTGCGTTAGTACATAATAGTATACAGGCAATTTCTAACTTTTTGTGTAACGCTTTCCACTACAATCCACTCAACGCCCCTTAAGAAGAGAATCAATGTTGCTGCTTACATTACAGTTTGGTTTCAAAACTGCTTTAATGGATTGTTGCAATTCAGGAATACTGAATTTTTTTAATCTAAAGCGTCCATTAGTATTCTATACCCTTCGTTTTCGTCTGATATCCAGCGCAATTATCATTCGCAGGTTTGCAACTTCTAAAAGCAGTTGATTTTCAGTCAGCTGAGTTATTATTTCGATGTTGTTGGGTTTGACTGATCCACCGTGTTCTTTACACTTTTCCAAAAGATTCACTGTCTTCTGCAACTTTTTAGGCTTTAGTTTTTTTTTTTACCAAGGATAAAAGTTTAGCTGATTTCCCAGTCTTTAAGAAATCCGCCTCCAGTTTTCTTGCCGTTCTTGTCTCCTTGGAATTTCGTCCCCATTTCCATTTTAATCGTTTTTCTGACTCGTTTTTATTCAAGAATTCTGAATCAACTAGAAAACTATTTCTGGCAAAAAGTTTTTTCTTTGAACGAGTGCTGACACTGGTCATTCCACTGAACTTTGACTCTGTTATCCAGTTTAGCAAATTCGGATTCACAACCTACATTTGTGAGGGGTGCATATATGTAACTTCTCTGCATAGTCATCTGGCATTGTTGTATGATCACTCATCTGGAAATAATCCATTTCGGAGGGCTGTCTCTTCAAAGAATCAGTTACTTCTGCTGATACTCGAACAATAAGTTTTCCTTTTCCAGTAACAGTCTGTCCAAATTGTACCGTCAACATTTCCAATTGTGGAATTTTATTATGAAATATTCTTTCACTCTTGACCAGATGCATTTTGTATTTTTCTCTGTGTCACTTCATCAATTTCTAGTAATTCCATTATTGGGAAAATTAGTTGCTCTTGAAGAACCACTCATTAGCAACAAAGGTTGAGGCAGCAAGAAACAGTTTATTCTCATTCTCGTTAACTACAGCATCAAAGAAAACCATGATCGATTCACGACGTTTCTGCAACTCTTTAGCCAGCTCGGCTATACTTCCGAACTGGCTTGATATGAATCCTCTGAACCCATCACAAGCAATTTTGTTGACTTTATCCACATCATGTGGCCATTATACAATGATACTGAATGAGAGCCGTGACTTGGTGAGAGTAGTTTAGTAATAGCTATCAGCCCCAATCTATGAATACTTGATGACGAAGACGGTAACACTTTCTCTCCATGTATTAGGTTTGAGATCCCAATTAGTTGTTCTGTATCATGGAACACTTTATCACTCGCGTGATCAATTCTCAAAGTCATATGGGCAGTTGGGCACAGCAAGTGAGAATCTTGTCCTTGTCAACACCCGAGGTTTGAAGAAGGATGCCACAGTAATACGAACGATCAGTCAACCAAAAAAGCTTTTTGACATTGACTACTTAATGTGTGACCAGCTGCGTTCGTCGTATCATCTAGTCCAATTGTGATAACTGAATCACCCTTATTCAATAGATAGATATCTTGCAACCAGCTCCAAGTTCATGTATGCTGCATCTTCTAGCCATGAAGATATACACTGACGAGTGGGCATCATGTAAGTTAGATTAGTGGATATGCGTCTTCGCTTGATACTGAGTTCGTCTTGGACGTCGATGTTTTCATTGTAATTAGTTTCATGTTCAATGTCACTGTTACTGTCAGTTTCAGGTTCGTCTGCTGGTGACTCTTCACTAGCACTCCATACTAGACCGAAAACCATGTTATCAATTTTTACGAATATGCCTCACAAGTCTTCTGTTGTGACCTTGTGTTTAGAAAGACAATGAACTAGACATCGCATCAAGGCTCCATTCAATGTTTTTCGTCCTGTTCTGATCTTTACCTTAGGAAAAGTGCTCAAATCTTTTTCTGACTGCGTACCTGTGTCACTATCAGTGCCACTAATTCTAGATCTGGTTACATGAAATTTGGTCTCAACCATGCTGCTTGAAGATGACTTTGATAGTACTGAAAAACTTTAAAAGGATATTTCCGATTCCTGAATTGTCTCATCATTATCAAACAAAGACTCCAGCGTCATGGTGCTTTTTTCAATACGAGCCCCTCAGCTTTCCTTTTATCAATTGCTTCTTGCCTTTGCTTCTTCTTCTGCTGCTGTTTTGTCCAATTATGTGGGACAGTTCTTGTACAGATTGGCTGTGTAATCTCCTAGACAATTGTTCTCATAGAAAGCAATGTCGTCGTCTGTCATGACCACTTTATACTCCGATTCCAACTGCTTTTGATATGCTGAACTCTGTGCACGAACATCATAAGCCCAACGTGTCATCTTTTCGTTGAACATTTTAGCTTTTTTGTGCCAAGTATCGGTCTTTGTTTTGGAAACATTATGTTCAGTTTTTCTTAATTCGTGGAACTAATCGATTATAATCTTTTTGACAAATGTTCTGATTTCTTTAAGATAAACATTTTATCTACCCAGTCCTGTTTAAGTTCACTTGCAATGATTTTACTGGCTTCGTCACGACTCATTGTTTTCATACCTTTCTCTGGTTGATTACGAAGAGCAAACATACACCCGAAAATATATCGTCCATTTGATAACATTGACTTGCACACGTATTTGTTCACTTCTGCAGATGTTTCATCAAAGAGGACCTTTCGTACATCACTACTCCTACGTTTTAACATATTTGCTACTGCTGTCGATGCCAGGCTGATGTGGAGTGCTGCATTATTGTCACTCAGAAATTCTCAAACGTCATTGCCAATCCGTAAGTCAATAAGTAGAAAATTAATATGCAATTCCTTAACAATTCAGTTAAAAAACTAAAATTTGGTAAAAAAAAATAACACTACAATGCAAAGCACCAACCCTGTACCATTTTAACTGTTAAAATCGAGTTCAGAGACATGAAAAACCTATATAAAGAGGGAAACACAGCATATTTTTGTTACAGGTGAGCATTTCACTGCAAAAAAATATGATTTTAAGCCGCCATTTTAAAAATGACGCCTGCCCCAACCGAAATCGTGACTAACATTATTTGGCCTCCGAAAATACCATGCTTTTGAATTCGACCCGGATTGTTACAACCCTATAATGCGGTACAAAAGCTTAAATTGTGTTGAAATAGAGAGCAATGACCCACTAGAAATTAACTCGTGTAGGTATGCCAGCCAAGCGGCTTTCAATGCAAAATCTGACCCTCAATAACGTTGCAAATGTGTAACTAGCTAGGTAGCCATTCTAGTCCGCTCATCCCCATCTTAATTTCCATAGGGTGATTACTCATCAACACCGAGATAACGGGAAGGGTTCTAGCTATGAAATTGGACGAATGAGTGCAGTACAATACGAACTGCCTACCTTTAATTGTTTGGATTCTGGAGGTGTAATTGGGATGGCGTGGGAGGGCGCGTAAGTACGAACAGATTGATATAATCATTGTTAGTATTGCCGGCATCGTCTCTCATTGGACGTTCAATGTTCAGACAATGACAGCGTGCCTAGACACACACTAGTGTATCGTGATAAATCTAAACAACATTGCTAAAGAAATTATATTCACGTCCAATTCACGAAAAATAAACCAACTTTAAAAACAAAGCAAAATAAACAAGGCCAAAAACTTGTAAAGAGGCACCAAGATGATAGTGGTTCGGCCCATCAAAGGAGTGATATCAACCCACCAAAACTATCTAAATAAAATTAATTACAACAAAATTAAAACAGGGCCAAAAACCTATAAAGAGATGACTAATTTGAGAATGGTTCGGCCTCTAGGCAAAAGCATAGCAAAATGTTGAAAACTAATTTCTTGTTGACGTGGCACTTTATTACACGTTTGAACGGTAGTGGAGTTGAGTCTAATGCATAATTTTAAAAAAGGACTGACATCATATCAAGAACCAAAACTGGTGAAATGGCCGCCAAGTTCCGAATGGTTTGGCCCTACAAAGGAGTGATATCAACACACCAAAACTTTCGCCCACCTAATCGCACCGAATAATACTTTGGACGTTAAAAGAAAACTTGAACATTGCTACCGAAAGTAGCAATGTTCTAGTTTTCATTAATTAACCTTCGAACTATTATGCAGTGCGATTAACTTGGCGAATGTTTTGGTGTGTTGATATCACTCCTTTGAAGGTCCGAACCATTCAGAACTTGGCGGTCCATTTTACCAGTTTGGTTTTTAATATGATAGACTTGTATTGTCGTTGTGGAAACTCAATTTGAAACCTATCGTTGCAGTCCATTGTTGCTGATGCATTGTTGCTGATTAAAACTTTTTTCTTGAAGACACAATTCAGATCGCTTTTTCTTGGCTACTGTCACATATTCAAATTGTTGCAGTCCTGGAGTCAAGCGAATCCTTTAAAGGCACATAAATCCCTCCGTTCTGGCCGCTTTACTCTGCGTCACCTACGCTAAAATATAGTTCAAACGACCGCAGCGCGCATTACTATACGACACTAGTCATACTCATTTCGGAGCTGCTGCAACGTGACACATCGTACGACCAAGTCGCAAACTTGAGCGAAGGATTAATTATCCTTCCTCCAGGGCCGCGGCTTGCCAGCGATGTGGCGGGAGTTATATACCGCTCGGACCGAGCCGTTTAAAACAAGCCTAATAACATTCACGCGCCACTACTGACGTCTGCATCGTACCCTTAGACCAGCAAATGAAAGGTAAATCAGTTTATATAAAACTATTTCCGGTAATGTATCGAGTGAAACTGTTAAAATATACCGGAGGGAGTTATGTGCCTTTAATGAAATTTCCGCTACGGCTAACTGGGACACCATTGTTGTTGTCTGGTTGTACAGTTTCGCTAAAAAAAAACCGCTGTCGTTGTATGGAATAAGTTGCAAGATTAATGTAGCCTTTGTAAGTAGTAAAGGAAAAAGTACAAAGCAATCCGTTTTGAGCAACCCTCAAAAAGCCCCTGCATATTGGTCCCTTAACCTACTCCTGTTTTAGTATTTTCTTGCAGATTTTTTTTTTTACAGTGGTGTTCACTCTTGGTGTTGGTCATTTTCACCCTCCTATGCGTGTTTTTATGGATGTGTCCTTTCTGGGGGAGGGGATACGATTGTGTAACTTTCTAGTGCATGGATGGTGGGGTGGGCTGTTCTTCAAGTGCCATTGATACAAAATGGGGGGGGGGCTCACCTTACGTTCCCATGATGTGGTTTATACCAGAAACATAACCAAAATTATACACAATAAGGTAGAATTACTTTCATTTACGCATTTTACAAAGTAAACCTTTGTATACCAAATGAACTTAAATTGGTACGGACAAACGGGTTCATTTATATAGTATGTGATATTGACGAAAAATTACCAGATTGCGAAAAATTACCAGATTGCGAAAAATTACCAGATTGCGAAAAATTACCAGATTGCGAAAAATTACCAGATTGCGAAAAATTACCAGATTGCGAAAAATTACCTGATTGCGAAAAATTACCAGATTGCTTACCCAGAGTCGGGGGCTTCCTGGAGCAATAATCTGATGATTATATTTCAGCGAATTATACCGTAACAACAGATTAACATTTTGAAAGAAAGGATCATGCATTTTTAATTAAAAACAAGATTTAGACGCTGTACTTTAATACAGTCAAAGCTCGTTACAACAAAAAATTAGGTGGGGGGGGGGGATTTTTTATTTCGTTGTAAAGTAATTTTGTTACAACGTTATAAAGAAAAGTATTCAAAGTCAAATTTTCGTTATAAGACAAAAAATGAAAATCGTAGAAACATTTTTGTTGTGGCCATTGGTTAACACTTTTAAGCCGAATCTAAGATGTATCATCTCAAAACAGCTCCTAAAAAAACCTGACGAAGGACACCATCACCCGCTCAGTTAAAAATAATAATAAAAGACTTTCTTTGCACCATTTAAAAGAGCAAAGTGGACATGCAAGGATCGAAGTGCAAAGGTTAACAGCATGCCAATTATTAAAAACAAACTTAAGCAAATTCGCATTAGCAAATCTACATCAAAATTCAAAAAAATTCAAAACTTCTTGGGGGAAGAAAAAGAGAATAAAAAGAAAAAATCTAGAATAAAGGATAATGGGTGGCTGGCCTCAAGGGCGGTTTTCAGGGTGGAATAAGTGTGCCTTTTAAATCAAACGTATTAAGCTTTTTGCAGAAAATGTGTAACAACTGTACCAAAACAATGTCATTTGAGAGTTAGTTCCAAACTGGAACCTCTCTCAGACCAAAACATGCTCTCCTGCAATTCAGGTTATACCTGGGTTTTACAAGCTTAAAGTGATTTCCCTGGGTTCGAGTGTCAATACTAAAACTAAAGAGCGGTAAATCGACCGGGAGTAAGCAGTGAATAATTTAGAAAGTAAGGATGGACCAGCCTTCACACGTCTACATTCGAGGGTGTCGAGTTTAAGTACTTCCAGTCACTCGCAATAAGGTTTCGTACCTAGTCTAGTTCTGTGTATCTCTTCTGAACCGCTTCAAATTTTTCGATGCCTTTCAAAAGTGTTGGTGACCAGATATGGTTTGTGTACTCCATAACGGGGCGAAGATAGACTTTAAAGGCACAAAGTTTGGTTTCAAGAGTTCCCCGAGTTAAAGTAGCATTTCAATAACTGCAGCCCTGCGATTGGCCATAGTGGTGAAGTGGTCATAGTGTGTAGTAAATTTTAGGTCATCCTGAAACTGAACAGAGAGGTCCTTAATGCATTGTGTTACGACCTCCAGGCTTATAGTCTCAAGACTATAGTTAAAATCAACAGTTTTTTTTCCAAAGGAAAAACTATGGCATTTTGAAGTTGAAAGAGGTAGTTGTGAGGTTTTTGACCATTCGGAAATTGAGTCAGTACTAAGTTGGAGTCTACGGCAGTCGTCATAAGTGATTATGGGTGAGTGTAGTTTCAAGTCGTCGGCAAATTTCTCTTGGGAACTCATGGAAAATTGGCTGCTTCAAGTCATTCAAAAAAGGACAAATAGCAATGGTCCCAGAACCGACCCTTGGGGAACTAATGACTGGTGACGAATTGGAAAAAAATTGTTTGCTGAATACGTTCAGAAATGAAGGCGTCAATCCACTGGATAAGGTTTCCTCCAAAAGCACATCTTTTAAGTTTGGAAATTAACTTAAAATCTATGATGGATTCGAAGGCCTTTTGAAAATCGGATAGTATGTATGTTTGAATCCCCTGGTCAAGTGCTTCAGACCATTTGTGAAGAGCAACCAAACGGTGGTTTACCGAAGATCGACAGGGCATACATCCAAATTGGTCATCATGTTCGAATTTAAATTTATTAACGTGGAGCATCATACCTTTGTTTATTATAGTTTCCATGGCATAATTTAACATATGGCATATAATTTTACATGGCACTGTAGGAAGTAAGATCGGCTGGTAATTTGCTGCGTTAGTGGGGTTCCCTTTTTGAAAATTGGAATAACAATTGCAGTTTTCCAACATGATGGAATGATTCCAGTAGTGAAGGAAAGAAATCCCAATATATCCTAATCCAACCCCTATCAAATATATAATCTAAGCCCTGTTAAAAAAATTCAATTGCATACAAGAGACGTGAACGAATTAGGTATTTTGGAACGTATATTTTCGGTTAATTTAATTCAATATGAGCTTTTATTACTTTTTTTTGGCATTGTCGGCAAAATTGACGTAAAATTGCTTTTGTTTGCTGGAAATAGCCCTTGTTTCATGCAATTGTAAAAACCCTGTAAACAACACACGGTCGTGCAAGGAATTCCCGTTTTACTTGCTCGCAAAAAGGGGGCTGGACATAAGTGACGTCATGCGAAGCGAGTCAAGATCGCGTTTATAGGCGCTAGCAAGAGTGCGTCACTTGCGGACAGCCAGTCATAATGGCGGCCTTCGAATAATCAGAAGCTTTCAACGTATGTGAATATTGAGGAAATAAATCAACTTTAAACTATTTGCACGGTACTAATACATCAAGAAATTATTTTGGAAGCAGTAACAGATGCTGTGATGGAAGAATATCCAGTGGGTGTTATCATTCCAAGGTTTCCCAAGTACTGTAAGTTGAAATTTTCGTAAGCACTTTTGCATTGCAAGCGATCAACATGCTGTCTGTAGACTAACCTGGCATGAGTAATCGACTGAGCTGGTGATCAGACCAACGGAACCTTTTTGCTCCAAAACAAACTAACATTCAGACTGTTATTGAGCCAAATGAGCCTAAACTTTTATTGAGCCTAAAATGTTATGATTTCGTTATAAAAGCTAGTCTGGTGGTGCTGGGGAAGGACAAATTATTTCGTTACAAAGTATATTTCGTAATATAGTTTTTTTTGGTACATTGGTATTTACACCACGGCTGTGACGTAACGCTAACTCAACGCCACGCTAAATTTCCTTAGGTTAAATCCCCTTAACCGTGACCGGAAATGCGCGTCATCGCAAAAAGTGTGGGTTATCAAGTCACCCAACACTTTTGCCGATAACCCACACTTTTGACACTTCCGGATCACGCGACTGGAAACGCCTACACCAACAACCGAATACAGTGTGCAAAAAAACGTAACTCAATAAAAACGTACAAAACGAAAGGAATGAAATCCTCCTTGCAGACTCTCACATGTCTTGCACTTGTATTCGCTCAGTGTTAACTCTCCTTCCCCTCCCTCCACAAACTAAAATAGAATGACCGTCATTCATACCAATACCCTATTACCGTATTTTTTAAACAATTCTCAAACTACAAATCCACAAAATGAATTACAAACCTTTCCAGACTGTCCCAGCAATGTCACGTTATCCCTGCTGTGTCACAGATCGAATTATTCACTCCAAACACGATAAACACTTCAATAAACACAAGCAAGCTTACAGCAAAAACCGACGCTTGAACTGTCTAACTCCCACCGTCCCCACCCTCCATCTACAAAATTTGAGCGAAATTTGACTCGTCCGTCTATAACACACTTCCCCCTCCACAAACTAAAATGGTATGACCTTCATCCGTATTGAGACACTGATTGATCACAGTTTTCTTGAAGCAATTTTCACAAAACACAAACACAAACACAGTTTAGTTAAATACGAGTTAGCTGGATGTCGCAACCGTGATATAAATCAGTTATAGGTTATAACCGATTGGTTATCGATTTTTAACGCACGGCTGTGATGGTTTGGGCGGCTCGACATGCAAATCTGTCTCGGGGCTACGCACCTCGACGTATTTGCATGTCTCGCTGGCCAAATCATTGCAGCCGTGCATTAAAAATCGATAACTTATAGTTTCTAACCAATAACTATTACTTAATTAGTACAGAAATAGTTACGGCCAACCAAATAAGCTAAAAATTTTCGTTAAAATCTTGTTTTTTGTTGCAATGTACTTCGTTATGGCAAGCTTTGACTGTATCAGAATTTTTTAAAGTTTAATGTTGTGGGAAAGATTACTAGTAAGTTATAGAAAATAAAATTCTATTCAAAAACTTATTTTAAACTTGCTTAAATAAAAATAAAATAAAAATAATATTTACTTTGCATTATTGATGTGATCTCGTGGAAAATATTTTGGCAAAATGGTAAATGCGGTCTGGAATACAGCTTTTATAATGGTTTGAATTTAGGTCAATGTGAAAGCAAAAAGTTGGATTCTCAGAACAGTTAGGTATTCAAAATGTAGGTCACTAACTAACGCCACACAATTCCAAAAGTTTTTCCCGTTTCGTTTTTGACGATTTAAAACGTTTTGAGTTTTTCGAAAGTAGGTCACTCACTAACTATTGCATCGCTATCCCAAAGAGTTCACTATTTCGTATAGTAAAAACTAAAGTCAGATTTTTTTTTAAAGTAGGTTACTGAAATACATCTATAAGCTGAGAATACCTGTGTTTGAACCAGGGCTTCCCACTGTTCGGTAGGATGCACATCGGTTTGGGTTGGCATGCAGAAGTGGATAGTAATTATTTTTTTATACTTTTAATTTAATATGTTTTAATGTTTTATAACTAGTTAAGAAAAACTCTTATTTATTTTTAACTCTTTGTAACTCATTATTATTTTGGTGGGATGATTTGTTATAACAAAGGGTTTATTTGCTAATTTTAACATAATTTCAGTGTTTAATTCCTAAAGTGTTATTTTTTAGCCTTCAGTGCATAATTTAGTTAATTTTACAGTATTTACAGGGTTTTCAGTTAAAATAATAGTTCTTATTTATCTTAAGGTTTTAAGTTTAATTTCTAAACTAATCTCAAAATGACAGGGAAATTTTTTTGGGGGGGAGGGAGTAATCTACATGATAATGGTACAACAAGAAAATGTGATTATTAAATACAAAGAGCAAAAATTAAGAGCATGTGTAACGATTTAAATATGAAACTATATT
>JAHWFP010266620.1:0-12400 GCA_023313725.1 Lithobius niger | reverse complement strand
AAACTCAACAATGAAGAAACCATACCAACATGTGCAGGAAGGTCATTAAAAATTTCCACAACCACACGTGGAAAGTAGAGCTTTCATTAATCCCTCCTAAGCTGGTTGAGGGTTGACAAGCCCGAGAGGGTGACCTTTAGTGTTGCTGTTATCCCTAGCAGTAAAGAAATGGCAACAATCAACAATGACCATGCTGTGTAAAATTGAAAAAGGGTAAGTGTGAGGTTAGACTTCAGCGATTTAGGGATTAGAGGTTCGGGATTACACATTTTCAATTGATCCTCAAAGGACTTTCCGTAGAGACCAGGCAAGGACTTTGTGAAACATCTCTGAACAGACTCGAAATGCTGGATGTCCTTGATTAGATGTGGCGACTAGACCTGATAAGCATATTCCAAAATAGGTCGGATGTAAACAACGCAAGCCCAAACCAAGGGAGCCACATTATGCATCACGAAGCTCCATAGCATGGCAGGGCACTGCTTAGCTTAAACATTTGAAGTAGTTTGCAGATGTTAAATCACTAGAGGAAAAAAAACATGCCTTGATCTTTGGAACAAAAAAATTTGACATATCCAGACAACTCATTTATTATTTTTTTACTGGCATTTGTAGTTGCCAGGTCACGATCCAAGTTTCGAGCTCAGTGAGATGTGTAAAGTCATGGACTGATCACGCATGGACAGAGTACTTTTGTACAGTTTAAAATCATCTGGTACACTGGGCAGAAGGTAGTCGGTCCCAAGCAGATGCTTCAGGCATTCCACTAGTGAAACACTTTTCAACAGAGGCCGAGGATTCCAGACAGACACTCTGCACAAAATAATCGTGAATCCAATCAAAACCGGGGCCGTCGATGTTGCAAACCTGACCTCTGTGACATAACTGACTATGGATGCAAAATCGAAGCCTTTGGCGAATTAAACAAAGACACCATCAACAGGATTGGCTGAATTAAATTAAACGAGCCTTAGATAGTTACAGAAGTATTGAAAATGAAAATATTGTTGTTTTTGTTGTTTTTTTACTGTTACGTTACCTTGAATCAATTTACGTAGAAAGTATAACTCAAATAATTTATTTATTAACAACATTCAAATACACATTATAAATTATCAAGCACATGGTGAAAATTAGAGCTCCCTTTTTTCATTGATTGAACCACATTCTGTTTCTATTTATTCTTCCGTATCACGGGTTATCAGTTCACGATTTAATCTATTATCTTCAACTTCATTTCATTTTCCAAATAAGATCGTGCTGAATTCAAAATATCTTGTTTCATTATTTGGTTTCCCATGACAATAGCACTCAAGGCAATGGCATCACTGTACTGTATTCCCTTAACGATTTCCCTGACACAGTCAGCAAGGCGTTCTTTGTGTTGTTCCTCCATACAGTAAATAACCTGAACAACGGATTTATAATTGGACGTTGTACATGCTGCAATGGCTCCTCCAACAGCTCCACCTGAAAACAGAAACGGTAACAACTTTAGTGTGCATGTGTAGTTACGTCTGGTAGCAACAATTGAATTCTGAAAGTACGTATGACTATGCACTTGTGTAGCTTTCAGAAGCCCCACACACCGAGCACTGGCTGTACACATGTTGTGCAAAAATTGACACAAAACGTGCGCTGCCATTGCACTATTCGTGCCGAGGTGCACATCACTATACTGATGTTAAATACTTCAAAGCAGACTGGCTTCAGAGTTCTACACTGGTAACATTTTCATAAAAGTTGGAACCTGGTATGTCTCAGTATCCTGAAACGATGTATACTTGAAAAAACTCCATGCACCCTTTATCAAAGAAATCCATATGTACATACTAAAGATCACATGTAAGGCACAAAAACATTATCGCCCAATTTATGCTAACGAAGAAACCAAGAGAATATTACATGTATAAACGGCTTGCATTTCAACTGAACCTTGTGATGGCAATTCAAACTCAATCTAAGACACAAAAACTATGATGTCAGCCCGACTGAGATTTGAATTAAGGTATTTCCTTTTCATGCACCATTACGAGGACAAAGTCCATGAACAAATTGCCGTTTCAGAGGTACATTCCACGATGCTTAGAAAATACTGAATCGACGAGCTTTGCCGCACATTACCGTCTGTTGACAAGACGTTCGGAACCTTGTTTTAATGAATCTGCCAGTTTGCGTTAAGAGCACGTGGCCCCTACTAAATCACTCGTTGTGCCTCCCATTCCTTAATAATTTAATTGATGGTGCAATCAGTAATGAGACGGCCTTGTATTCATGAGGCTTTGGCCACTTCTGTAGACATGATTGTCCTTTACCCACTCCTGGAAACTGAAGGAACCTTTTTTTGCTCACAATAAAAGAATGGGAGCTCATTAAAAAAAACCCATTTACGTTGGTGGAAGGCTTAATGAACATAAACTTTAACTCACCAGTTATTAATCATTTTGATAAAGGCAGATCTCCTGTTTTGTGAGATAAGGATTAAAAAATGTTAACAAGTCACAAATGTAAAGAAGGTGAAGTCAACTTTCTGTTTAACCCTTTCCTTGAGGAGTCTTTATCATTATTTGCCTTGTTGTTATGGTTGTGCCATAAGAATCGAAAGCCTTTCCCTTTGTGTGATGTGTTAGGGCTGTGAGATCACCGATGAGTATTGTGGAAGAGTGTCATAGTGGAAATTTGCATATAAAGAAAACGCTAAAATCTTTATTAGCTTACTTCACAATTTATGTCCAGCACCCCCCATCCAATGTATGCAGTAACGTAATGCTATTAACTTAATACTCTTGAGCAGAGTTAAAGGAGGTGTGGGTTGGTTTGAAAACAAGCCAAACTGTGGATCAGATTGTTATATGGAAAAGAGTCAACAGACTTTGACAATATTTGGTCTGTTAGCATAATGGGTTATGTGATTAACTAACTTTGTGACCAATTTGGATCGACATTTGGCCTCGCTCTCATTATAACGTGCATTAATCTTTGGCACTTCCTACTCTGAATAGTGAAAAATTCCTGCATACGCTTTAAAACCGATACATCGTACCATTTTTTTGTAGGAAGGTAAACTGATATTAAGGCAAGAGTCTCACTGCAGTGTGTATAATTCAAACGCAATTTGTTGGCCTATGAAATCACGATTCGCTATTTCAGGATATGATTGTATTTAATAGTAGCACACTGGTTTCAGCAAGCTAGAGCAAGTTTTTTTTCTTGGTGAAAGAGTGATCATCATACCCGGCCTGCATGTGGTTTGAGGGCTTCTTAGCAGCTCTCTTTCAATTCATTCTTCTTCTTTTTTAGATGCAGAGTGTAACTTATTATTATAGGCCTTAATGCAAACTGTTTTATAGGAACATTTCGGGCATGATTTTGCATATCTCAACTCTTGTCCTTTTTAAAAAAAATTATATCTAAACTCAAAAAGTACGAATGTGATCTTTTGCTTCAAGATTGGACTACCCGTCATAGGACTTAAAAATCCCCAAGCAAAATGAAAATTCGACTCGCATCAAAAAACGCATCGTCACCAGCGGAAATCCTCGCGAATCTACCACGTTGCCATCTAGCAGCAGTGATATTGTTAACCTTTACAGCTTTCTCCCAGTTGCAGGACGCACCAAAATTTGATTCAGTAATTTAGGAGACACATAGCTTGTGTGTTTCATTAAAAGAATGTTGTGCATTTCTCCGCACGATGACAAGAGTGTATGCTAGATTCCGCTAGGTGTTGCCAGATTCTCTAGCCTTTTATTCGGTAACAGTGCCCCTTTAATTCTCGGCCTTGGTTACAATTAAAAAACTAAAAAATTCCAAACAAAGGGAAATAAACACTCATACGCGCATCCCCCATCTCTTAAATGATGTAATCTCGTCACTTACATGGTAGATCCGCAGATTGAGTGTTAACATCCCTTGTTCATCGATTTATAGTGTTTTTAAATTGTGACCATGACCAAAAAGGAGGATTAGGCCGAGAATTAAACGAGAGTTGAATTTTCATGTTCCGATGGAATTTTTAACCCTGTCAGGGAACGTCTATAACCCCCCCCCCTTCCCTGCAAAATGACATTTCTAGTTTTCTAATTGTGTGGGGTGCCATATGATGAAAGAAAGCAAGTTATTTTTTTAAATTTGGTTTACAAGTGTCACATGGTTTATGGATAGATCGGTTATTAGCTGCCTGCGTTGGCCTGGAAGGAACGAACTTTGTTTATTCTGAAAATATAAATCCAGAAAGAACTACAAGGATAAAACAACAAACCTTGTTTCTGACGTGACCATGCTTTTATTTACATACCAGGCAATTTTGTCGCTCATGGACTTGCCGTCACACCAAAACAAGATATTGATATCGAGGTATGAAAATGTTGTTTTATTCATGTTAATGAGTCTGAGTTTTTTAATTAATGAACGTTTATAAAATTATTTCAAGTTTTCTCAATAACTTATTTCTCGGTAAATATGAAACTATGTACATATTCTGAAATTAAAAGACTAGCAGCTTATCATGGACACCAGTTATGGCACGAGATACTGGTTTGTTCATTCATGCCTAAGTTGCTCCATTCCAGATTACAATTTACAATTAATTTGTCAACAGTTACTGAGAATCCCCTAACACGTTCAATATTCGATTATAGTGTATACGTTATCAGCATTAATCAATTTAAGGTACAGGTTGTCCATAAATTACTTCCCTATTTCTAAAGTCTACAAAAAATATAATGAAAGCAGTCGTTGTGATGCGGTTTAATTCATCGGAAAGAACAACTCAAAACGTTTTACTCCAAAACATTAACACAAATCTCTGCCGTGCGCACTTCAGCTGTTATACATAGAATGCCTGCAGCCAATTTTCAGTTTTAACGAGGTATTTTCAAGTTTGTTTCAAGCATTGGGACCATCAGAAATCGGAATCCCTCTGCGATTCGGCTAGTTTTTCTGTGCACAACTGAAGCTCACATGGTAAAGTTTTTTTTTTTAGTAAAACTTTTTGAGTTATTCTTTTCGACGGACGAAACTCCATTACGACTGGTTTCAATATTAATTTTTAGCTTTCATTGTTTTAAAATTTTCGTTGTTAGATGTGCGTAAGCAGGGTAGAATTTATGGACATTGTATTTTTTTTACCTATCTCTACCGATTGCCTCCAGCCACAGATTTCGTTTGTAATCTCATCTCATCACACAAAGATTTTAAATGCAGCCGGTTGGACAAGGTAAAGAAGATTAAAATTTACTATTATATTTTGATTTATGTTTGTCTGCCTGGCTGTGCTTAAAAATCTGTGTTTACTAATGTCACAGGACTGGCGATAACGAAAATTCTGAAGTCTTCCAGTAGATGTCCGTAATGAATAACTCGTTCATCACAGACATCAGCTGGAAGGCTACAAAATAGTCGGCATCACCACTCCTGTGACATCATTAAAAACATGGATTTTTAAACACAGCCAGGTGGACTATAAAGCGGAATATAATTTTTTTAATCGTCTTTATGTTGTCCAACGGGTTGCGTTTGAAATATGATTTTTCGCTCGCTCACGTAACATGGCTGGTGACGGTGACAATTTAGACGTCGTCGTAATAATGGATGTCTAAGCTCAATGTATAACGAGATCGGCTACAGGGAAGTAACTGTGGCTCTATTACAACTGTGTAAATTAGATAGGATTACAGTTCATGTGTACGATTACGTTATGTTGACATTTCGGCTAAGGCAATGTGGCTTTAAAGTGTTATCCCTAATGCTGAAGGGATATACGGCTTGGAACTGATCCTAAAAGCATGAAACACTGATAGTCCGCTTGATCCAGCAGCTATGACCCAGTGTTTCTTGTGCAAACGGAAGAAGTGAGACACGCAGTGATTTCACAGTGTACGATTCGCCTCGGATTGTGCAGCTGACTGCGGCCAGGTACTCCAAATACGGCAAGCCCCCCCCTTAGCAGGTTGTGGACGACCAGCGCGATTTAATTTCGGATGGTTTCAATTATATAAACGGCCTTTTTCCTCCTCGTTCCTTTGGCCGCAACTAATGGCGGAATTTTGAACTACAATGAAGCATTTTTAGCATTTTCAGCAGCATAGCTTGTCATGCGTTCGGATCTCAGACAGAAAATAATGCTTCGTAGCCAAGCCAGGCCATGTCATTCCACGCCATCTAATTGGTGGAAGGTGGCCACCACTGTGGCTCTCTTCCGGGAGGCATGGTGTGGCTTAGCGAGCAAACATTATTCCATGAGAAAACACTTCAAAGTGACAAATATGGCGATTATCCAGCATAGCCAATCAAGCCAAAGTGAAACTAAGACAAAGCCTTTAAAGCTGCATGTGCGCCCGTGAAAAACGAACTAGACCCAAGGAAAGACCAGCGAACCCCAATAAAGCACTTAGGTACCAGTGGTGTCTTAGCATAAAATGTGACAGCATGTTACTCAGCAACATTAAATAATTCCGTAAGTAGAACTTTCGAGTAACGATGGGATGTTGACAGGGAGTGGGAGATTGAGGCTTAATGGCACATTGACAGCTACCGCAACAATACTATTACTGATTAGCACCGATAACGGATTACTGGGCGTTCTGGTCAAAGTGTGTTGTGAACTGCAAAGTTCAGCTTAAAGCCAATGCAGTCTTTTGTAAAATGTAGTCACCACACTTAACAATGTGTACACATTATGGAACACGAAGCACCAATGACATAACGTTTTTTTTTAAGAGTGAATCCTAGCGCCACAGGTAAAAACCCAGAGAATCATGTGTCCTTGCTTTGATAAATACTGAGCCAAGCAAAAGCTTAAAGGGCAATTACATCCATTTTGACATGCATGTTTGACTTTTGGATCACAATAACTAAACACAAGAATTGCGGTAAGAATACGTTACTTACGTCGGATATAATTTAATTACTACATCACCAAAACACGACACGGAGATCGCAATTGTTTTGCTGGAACGCTCAGAAATTAATACCTATATAGATCTCTTCGATTACGACTCGCAGCTGATTGAGATAGCTGTATTGACTGTAAAGAGCTCAAGCGTCTGATGGCCTTAGCTGGCCGGCAGTGTAGTGGCAAGCTTAGACCGTCAAGACGCTGAAGCTCCTCACAGTCAATACAGCTATCTCAATCGGCTTGAGTCGAAATCAAAGAGATCCGTCTGTCGGCATTAATTTCTTAGCGTTCCAGCAAAACAATGGTGACCTGTGTCGTGTTTTGGTGATGCAGTAATTAAATTGTTATATCGGACGTACGTAACGTATTCTTACCGTTATTCTTTTGTTTAGTTATTGTGTAAGTGATTCAAAAGTCAAACATGCATGTCAAAATGAATATAATTGCCCTTTAATTGACTATCACAAATTCCGTGCAAACCACACATTAAACAATTTTTGAAACTTTTACACAGAGGTACGTGAATGTAACAAAACCCGTCTCACAGGGGGTAAAACAAAACGAAAAACGTATGTGTTTGCAGCATTTATGTACGTTTGGCCTAATATTGCAAAACTAAGACAATGCAGGAAACCAGCATGGAAACAAGCACATTTATGGTAAGGAACCAATTCCACATTAAAACTATTCAGTTTAGTCAGTAGAATGTGTAGAACCAGTGAAAATAAAAAAAAAGGCTTTTAAAAGTCTTATCTTTTGTTTGAGTTTTCTCGTAGTGTTAGATCTTTTCAAAGTGGTTTATGCCGTTTATCTACATGATCCAAACTTCAAGGTAGTATTTTGCTATCGTAATGTCAATCATTTATATTATTTATAGCACCTAACGGGAGATAGTCTTATACAACTGAAATCTTTGTGTCTCTGAAATAATGCTATATGACCAGGGTTTAAAAGTAGCAGCCACATGGGACACGGAATCAAATGAACTATTTGTCACGTAAAATGATATGCTTTAATGATGCACGGCTTAATATATCAGTAACTTCACAAAGCTAAATGAAAATAAGTATCACAACACACCTATTCACAGCAGAAATTCTTTAATCAGAACTTTCGATAGCCAAGATACCACTTTGAACACTTTCACAGGTCACAAGCCAAAGCGATTAGATAAATGCCTTTGTCGGATAGAATAGGATAAAAAATGTCGACTGTGAAAAGTTGCGTTGCAAGATTCATCTTTTGGCTTACAGTGAAATTATTAATGGATAATAAATTATCCCTCACAGCTTCTACTTTAACAAGTATTGCACAAACCAACCATTAGTATTTTCAATACATTTAGAACAATGGGCTAAAGTAATTTCTTCGTAGCCACGGAATCTGTATCTAAGTACAACCAGGTAGTTACACGTATATATGAAGTGGGCGTATCCATTTTGCAACTCTCACTTTGATGGAATACACTTGTCACAAAATCGTCTGGGAAAGAAGTTGCTGATTTCGCTTTGTAGATCAAGGCCAGTTGATTTAACATTGCCAAAACTATATTTCCCAAAGCGATATTAACAGTCATTAAATTTACAGTACACGCGAGAATAGGCACGAATCTGAAAGGCAGGATGCGCAATTTCTATGTCAGTCGACCTTGGCTTGATTAACAAAACAGACTTTTCACTTCTAAGAAACTTAAATGCTGTTGCTTGTGAACTGAAATACGGTTTAGACTACTCGCAGCACAACTGATGTTTTCTATGCGTAATTATTAGATAAAAACCTAATAATGGCAGAACATGGGGGAAACCATTGTGTTGGAAACTCCACCTTTACAGCGCATCAGGCACAACTTTATACAAATGTAAACTTGCAAATAAATTTTATCAAGATTCCAAGATGGGTGATTGCATAGCGTCAAATCGCATTCCAAACAGAATAATTCTAGACTTAGGCCGTTTTATGTGAAATTTTTCACACGTATTTCTTTAGGAAAAAAACTAAAATAGTGGTGGATCATGTGGAAGAATATTGTGTTGGAGACTTCCCCTTTACGGCACTCCTTGCACAACTTTATGAAAATGTAAACTTGAAAATAAAGTTTTATCAATATTCCAACACGTGTGATTTCATAGAAATTCCTGTTTTTACTTTGTTTTTATCTAGAATGTATACCAGTAGGCGACTTGTAGCATTGCCGTATAATTTTTATTATAAGAACCTGATAACGAAAATGTATTTTTTTCGAAACGTCATTTAATATTTTATGTAGCAGAATTGGATTTTTACTCATATAATGGCGCTATGCATTCTGGGATTGCAAAGCGATGGCATTAGCCTATGGCACGGCTAAATTATTACGACATAATAAAAATAAATGCAGCGGTTTCGTAGCTGAAGGTGTAGTTTCTTAAAAGGTAAAACATTTTGGGATTCACCTATAAATTCACACAGAAACGGATGATTACATCGGCGAATGCAACGATATTTTTCTATCCATCAAATGCTGATCATTTCACGAAATGAAGTCACTTTCTTTATGGAAAAGATTTTTAAAAAAAGTGCAAAGCTGCTTGTCTTTTTAGCCTCCTCACTAGGAATAATGCAATAAATAAGGAATAAGTAACATGGTTTCGGTACCAGTTGGGTTGTAACAGCTGCCACTTTTTTCTCTTATTAGTGTATCTTGTATCCTCACAAGGATAACTGTGTCTTGTTAATCAATCAGTTGACTATCTGCGATATATCACAAGCTTCGACAATGCATTTTTTTGCTAAAACCCTTCAGTAGTGCATATGGGTCGCCATCAAGACCCGAGATTTATCCTAATATTTAATAAAAAAAAAAGAACTTACATTGTAGTAATAAAAGATATTTTGAAAAATAGGCTCTTTAAACTTTTCAAGGTCCTATCTTTGCTAAAAATAGGTTTACTCGTTACTTATGGAGGGCATGAATAGCTCCGACACACGTTCAATTAATTTGTTCTCGCTATCCCAACCCCTTCCAGTTTCTAAACCAGATTGTAGGGTGCGCCACTGAAACCAATCAACCCTTTTTCGATTAAGTATTTTTTTTTGTTTTTCGCCCTTAACAACTTTACCTTCATGTAACGAATGTCACTTAAATCCTTAGCTAAACAATCGAATGAGATTATTTTCTTATCTTGGGACGAGGACTTCACTCTTAGTCCTAAAGAAGTTACAGTTGAAGTATTTATCTTTACTTTATTCTCGCTGTAATATCAAGCTTTTGTTTTTTATTTTTATCTTGTGAAACCTATCTACGGAGCCTTTAAAAAAGGAAGTGGATGTCTAAAATCAACACGGCTAACGAACGAATCGATTGTATCACCCATCTATATATATATATATATATATTTACAAACAAAAACGTCAAGTGTGCATTAAAAATGGGGTTATATGATTGAATTTTCACTTGTTGAAATGAACACGGATAACTGATGATTTTTAATTGAAATAATCAAATGCACAATTGCGAAAATTCCATCTGTTTAGGTGCTGTTGTGCTTTACGTTTTAAATATGTGATTGGTAAAGCACAACAGCACCTAAACAGATGGAATTTTCGCAATTGTACATTTTATTATTTCAATTAAAAATCATCAATTTTTATCCGTGTTCATTTCAACAAGTGAAAATTCAATCATATAACCCCATTTTTTACGGCACACTTGACGTTTTTGTTTGTAATCCGTGTACCTTTTTTACGGCTATGGTGTCGCGCTACAAATCTTTATGCTTGCAGTCGATTGTTGCTGGTCCATTGTTGCAATGGAGTTTGCTGAGTGGCATTGTTCCCTAATTGCAATGGTTAAAACAATGTGAAACAATCAAAATTGATCGTTCAGGGACCTGTAACTCCGGAATGGCTCGACCAATCGAAAAAGTGGTCTCTGAGAGGATGAAGCCCAGGGAAATTTCTGACCTAGATCATGTTTCAGATTTTAGGCAGGTGCAGTAGTTTTTTCTGAAATCGTGTCAAATAAGAAGAAGAACAACAACATATGAACAGTTTTCAAATTTCCGTGTGGCTCCGTACGGAATTGCATAAAAGTTGGTATAAAGTTGGGAAAAGTAAGCCTTAGCATGAACTTCCATGTTAAACGTCAAACTTTGAACTCCTTAGTCTCGCCCAGAATTGACATAGACCAACGAAATTCGGTATTTGGGGTCGTGTCGTAACTATTTCACCACATTACTAATTTTAATGACAACAATCAAACCGTTCGGCGTCCACAGCATGGCCATTTCTTGTT
Source organism: Lithobius niger (assembly GCA_023313725.1). Classification (NCBI taxonomy): domain Eukaryota; kingdom Metazoa; phylum Arthropoda; class Chilopoda; order Lithobiomorpha; family Lithobiidae; genus Lithobius; species Lithobius niger. The sequence goes on along the minus strand of JAHWFP010266620.1, from coordinate 1,229 downwards.
GTTGTTGGGACTCTATGCCCTCACCTGGAGACCGAACCACTGAACCGATTAACAGTTCTATAGCTTAAAACGTAGATCTGGACAAGGCCTAGGGCCTTTCGCAGGCTGTTTTAACGTAACTACAATATTCTTGACACGGAAAGCCAAATGGGCTAAAACTTTTGCTCCCACCTAGAGATCGAACCAATGAACCGATTTTCGATTTGTGTAGCTTAAAATGTAGGTATTAACACCGACCAGGGCCTTTTGAACCCGATTTTGATGTGACTGCAGTATTCGCATCGGCAGAGCAATTATTATTGCAGAGCACTGGGCAGAAATCATTAATGTTGCTGTTGGGACTATTTGTCCTCACCTGGAGACCGAACCACTGAACCGATTTTCAAGTTCTATAGCTTAAAACGTAGGTATGGACAAGGCCTAGGGCCTTTCGCATGCTATTTTAATGTAACTACATTATTCTTGACACGGAAAGCCAAATGGGTTAGAACTTTTGCTCTCACCTAGAGATCGAACCAATGAACCAATTTTCAATTTGTACACCTCAAAATGTAGGTATTAACACCGATCAGGGCCTTTTGAACACGATTTTGATGTTACTGCAGTATTCGCATCGGCAGAGCAATTATTATTGTAGAGCACTGGACAGAAATCATTAAGTGGAGTAACAAATTTTTGCAGAAATTTTGCAGAAAACATAAATTTGGTACACAAGTCTTTCTTAACAGTAAAAATCGAACCAGCCATGGACCCCAATGAAATGCCCAAAGTGCCATCAGTGCCCCCACCCCCACCCCTCCCGCCCCAGAACCTCCTCATGATGCCTCCCAGGCGGTTGGGCAACAAATTCTTATAGATCAAGCTAAAAACATGAAATTGGGTGCAAAAGTCACTCTAACAGTATAAAACGAATCAGCCATTGAAAAGACTCTCTTATAACAGTTATTTTAAGGTGATTACAGTGTTCTTTTCCGTGTTTTTCTTGTTAAAACAAGAAAAAAAATAAGGGATGTTAGTATTAAAAAACGCTTAAGCGTATAAAATACGGATGTAAGCCTAAAAAAACTTAAAGCCCTAAAGGAACAGATATTAGAAAAAGACATGTAAGCCATCAGTGTCGCACTAATACGTGTAAAAGAAGCTCCAGCTTGTTTTTTGGGTCGATTCTTTTACACGTATTAATGCGACGCTGATGGCTTACATGTCTTTTTCTAATATCTGTTCCTTTA
>JAHWFP010266619.1:0-21186 GCA_023313725.1 Lithobius niger | reverse complement strand
TAAATGCTTCACATGCTTTAGTTTCTTCAATCCCATTTTTGTGCACACTAACAAACGCTGATTCTCATTCGCTTCACTCGCTCAATCATCATATCGCCTTCAGTTGCTCTTCCCGAGGTTGATAGACGCATGCAACTTATGACTGTTACATGTATCTTACACGTGTCTACCATTATTAGCACGGCCGGCAGGCAGTGCTTATTAGAGTTCGTTTGCGCACGAGAATTTTCAAAAAACTGGACCGGAGGCGGAGGAGCGGCTAACAACAGCAAAATGTTACAATGCTACAACATGTAACAATCGTGCAACAATACGCGAGGCGTAGAAGATCGGATTTTAGCTCACTCGAACAAAATGCAACAATGCTCGGGCGCGGGGAAAGTAACATTGTCGTGGTATCTTCTTTATTACCGTTTTAACTCGTTGCCGAGAACCAAAATGAAATCGTCTTTGATTTTCGCTTAAATCTTTCTGTTTTAAAACATAGGGCGTGAAGTCTTTAATTTTCCTCAAAATTGGGGCGGCCGACATGACTGAATGACTTATTTTCTTCTTCAATGCGGGTTTCGGGACGCCAGTTGAATTGTTTCTGCGATTGTTTGCATGATACTGCATCTGCCTGCAACAATACAGAATCCACTATCCATCGAGCTGATACAAGCTCAATCTAGACACACGCTAGTGTGTTGCCATCAAAGAATGAACTTAGATCAAAGTTTGGGCAGAACCTGAACAGAAATACGCATTTCTAATGTTCCGTTTTTTCGCAAACAAAATTGGATGGGCAGTGGACATACCATACACAACAGAGACCAAATCGTACCACTTTCAATAAAAAGGACGCGAAAACAGCCAACAAATTAACTGAGCAAAAAACGGCTTCGCCGTTTAGAAAAAAAAACATTAGAGCTCGTATCCTCATACTCACAGCCGTGAAGGTACACGAATAAAAACGGATTAGAGTTCACTCGAACGCAATGAAGTATAATTTGAACTCCAATTCCAGGGAACAAGGATTGTGACATGCCAGCCGCCATGCACACGTAAACAAACATGTACATCACTAATCAATCAAACAAAACGGTTGGATATTTCCAAAAAAATACCCACACAAAATGAACACATAAGTACTCACATGAACTACTAAAACAGAACCCATCAAACACAAGCAAAAAAACTGCCTAACTAGTGAAAGTGGAAGTGATTTCAGAAATTATAAATGCACACAAAATACAGACATAGCCACTAACACGAAACACATTTAAAATATAAACAACTAACACAGACAAATATAAAAAAATACGTTAAAGGTAAAACTGGTCATAACCATCGGTTACCACCATTATATTTTAACGGCACTATTGTGTCTGATGACGCCGATAAGGCGGAAATTTTAAATACAATTTTTTCAAATAATTTCACAGTTAACGACGTCGTTGCCAATTTGGATGGGCATTGTGTCAATGGATCGGCTGACTTCCAACCCTTTACTCTGAAGGAAGTGTCACATATGGACATACAGCGTGTTCTCCATGTACAGAGTGGAAGCGCTGCTGTTGGTCCTGATGGATTTTCAGCTGATTTTTACAAGAGGTTCTCCACCGAGCTTGGCCAGCCTTTGTCCATTATTTTGACTGAGTCCTTGTCATCTGGAAAATTACCTTCTTGCTGGAAGCGGGCGCGGGTTATTCCTGTTTATAAAAAAAAGGGAACAGCGCTGACCCCTCAAACTATAGACCAATATCCTTAACTTGCTTACCATGTCGAATGTTGGAGTGTCTAATTTAGGATAAAATAATTCTCTATCTTACTTCTTCTGGTTTGCTGTCGGAGGACCAATTTGGTTTTCTACGTGGCAGATCAACCGTTTTACAGTTGCTCTGCCGTCTTGATAGCTGGACAAGGGCAGTTGAGGCTGGTGAATGTGTTGATGCTGGATTTTGCTAAGGCCTTCGATTCAGTATCACATTCCAGACTGGTTGAAAAGTTGGTGGCTATTGGTATTGGGGGTAATATGTTAAAATGGATTTGTGATTTTCTCATGTCACGAACTCAACAAGTATGCATCGGTATTTCCGATTCGTGTTCAAGTCCAGTCACCAGTGGTGTTCCGTAGGGCTCGGTTTTGGGCCCAATCCTGTTCTTGATCTATATTAACGATCTGAAGCTTTTAAATCCAAATGTTTTCTGTCCCAAATTTGCTGACGACGTAAAACTGTACACCATTATCAGGAGTCACAATGATCATCTAGCCATGTCTACTTCACTTTTGGAGATTGAAACGTGGTCCCTGGCGTGGAATTTACCAATTGCGGGACACAAATGTAAGACTTTCCACATTGGAAAAAAAAATCCAATGAACAATTATGCACTCTTTGATAAAGCCCTCGATCAGGTCACACTTGTAAAAGACCTAGGTGTCTGGTTGACCGCCGATCTACAGTGCGGTGCCCATTGCGACCACATTGTTAAAATGGCACGACAGAGGCTGGCCATAATCAAACGGTGCTTTGTCTCTCGCGACATTGAAACACTGGTGTGGGCATTTAATGTTTTTGTACGACCAATTCTGGAGTATGCCAGTCCGGTATGGTCACCCCATTTATTGAAACATATTAATTTAATCGAATCTGTACAGAGAAAATTTACTAAATACTTACCTGGTTTCAAAAATAAATCCTACTCAGAACGACTAAAACTCTTGCAAGAGACACTTGAAACAAGGAGGCTTAAACTTGACCTTAATCTGACATTTTCTATATTGCGTGGGTTTACCAGCATCCCGGACCACCTCTTTACTTTGAGGAGTGGGAATTGTACACGTGGCCATAATTTCAAACTGGTCGTTCTCCCCTTTAAGAGGGATTGTAGGAAATTTTTCTTCTCGCACCGTGTGGTGAGGCCATGGAATGATCTCCCGGCTGATGTTGTCCAAGCACCGTCACTGGCTTCGTTTAAAATAAAACTGAGAGGGGTTGATCTCAGTAAATATGTTAAACTTAGTCTAGACTAGACAAGGGCTTTGCCTGCAGTGCTTTCAATTTGAATATACAAATTTTAGTTTTATACACATGTTTTAATTTTGTATTTATGTTTATCGTTAACTTGGGCAGGGTTCCAGTGGATAAAACAAGTTCCCTTCCTGACCCTTTGTGTTTCCACAATAAATTAATTTATTATTATTATATTATTATTATTATTATAAAAAAACACCTGTATGATACACAAATTAAGCACACACATACACACGCGCACAAACATTAAACATTTCAAACACAAACTGCGTTCACTTACTGACATAACAATTACGTGAAAACAGTCATTATTCCCTAGAATTGGAGTTCAAACTATCGTTCATTGCGTTTGAGTGAACTCTAATCCGTTTTTATTCGTGTACCTTCACGGCAGTGAGTATGGGGATACGAGCTCTAATGTTTTTTTTTCTAAACGGCGAAGCCGTTTTTTGTTCAGTTAATTATTTAGCATTTTATGTCTATACATAATTAGCCGTTACGTCAGCCAAATTGAGAATTTTTCGTTTGCATTCTTCGTTCACATTTTTTCATGCAGAAATCCCTGAGTCTACTGTTAGTAAAACATCAGCCCGCAAAGCCTTTTGTTTTTGGGTTAATAATATCATATCAAAAACCAAAACTGGTAAAAGAGGCCGCCAAGTTCCGAATGGTTCGGCCCTTCAAAGGAATGATATCAACACACCAAACATTCGCCAAATTAATCGCACCGCTTAATAATTCGAAGGTTAAATGAAAACTAGAACATTGCTACTTACGGTAGCAATGTTCAAGTTTTCATTTAACGTCCAAAGTATATTCGGTGCGATTAAGTTGGCGAATGTTTTGGTGTGTTGATATCACTCCTTTGAAGGGCCGAACCATTCGGAACTTGGCGGCCTCTTTTACCAGTTTTGGTTTTTGATATGATATCACTCCTTTTTTTTAAATTGTGTATTGACTCAACTCCACTACCGTGCAGATGAGTAATAAAGTGCCACGTCAACAAGAAATTAGTTTTCAACAATTTGCTACTACCTTTAGCCTATAGGCCGAACCATTCTCAACTTAGTCACCTCTTTATTGGCTTTTGGTTTGGTTTTAATTTTGTTGTAATTTGTTGTATTTAGTTAGTTTTGGTGTGTTGATATCACTCCTTTGAAGGGCTGAACCACTCTCAACTTGGTGGCCTCTTCACCAGTTTTTGGCTTTGTTTATTTTGCTTTGTTTTTACACTTGGTGAATGGACGTGAATACAATTTCTTTGCAATGTTGTTTAGATTTATCGTGATACACTAGTGTGTGTTTAAGCACGCACGTCAGTATACACGTTCTCATTGTCGGAACTTTGGCCGTCCAATGAGAGACGATGGCGACAATACTAACAATGGTTATAACAATATTTTCGTACTTACGCGCCCTCCCACGCCATTCCTGTTACCAGGGCCGTAGGAAGCAAATTAAAAGTGGTACGGCCTAACCTAATCAGCCGGGGGGGAGGGGTCTGGGGGAGCGCTGTGAAGTTCCTACAGCAGGGTCTCGGACAGAACTACGGAAGTAGAAACAGTTTCTGGTACTGTAGTGTCTTATCTGGCTCTGGAGGCTTTGTTTTGAATAAATGTTTAAGATTTTCCTTTGATAGTTAAAATGTGAACCACAGCAGGTGCGAATCTACAATTTATGGTGGAGGGGTGGGGGGTGCAGAGGATTTTTGAGGAATTTCTGTTTGCTTTTTATATTTCGCTCCACCGACTGTGGTGCATTTTCCTGAACGACAGTGACTTTTTAGTTGGTGTGGCCCCCCCCCCCCCGCCCCCCACCCCTCCTCCATGAAGCTACTTTGTGCTATTAATGTAAGATTTTGATCGGAAGAGGGCAAAGTTTTGTATTTATATAAGCTGGTGTGTCCAAATTTCGTGAGGTCGGTGGGAAGTCCTGTGTTTAGTCCCAGTCTGGGTAGTTTGCTTTTCTTTATTTCTCCGATTAGTGCAGATAGTATTCTAGCAAAACCAGTCTTTAATGCAGCCTGTCTGCTTCGTTACCGAAGCCTGTAAGCTTCGTTACCGTGTTATTTATTTTCTATTTACATCAGTTCATACGTAGCATGTAATAAGTAATTCGTCTCCTCTCCCCCCCCCCCCCCCCCCGCTCTTTGTGGATGTAGGCGATGTTTCCTACACCGTTATTATACCACGCGCCATGGCTGTTTGCTGTGACGTGCAGATCACGTGACTGGGCTTAGTCCAATCAGACGGCCAAACAGCCGTTGTTCTCGTTCTTCATTGGCTAACTCATGATGTCACAGCAAACAGCCATTGCGCATGGTTTAGTGACTTACAAAACTTACTTTTGAGAATGTTATAATCGGTTGACTTCTCCAAAGTTTGGTGTTGACCACTTGCTGAAGCTTATTAGGCGTTTCTTTTACTTCTTTTTCCCCCAAACCCCCTTCTCTTGGTCAAGCTCATTGTCCATCGTAGGAGCGGGGAAAATAGCAGTTGCACTCTGTATACTATCACACTAAGTGATAGTATAATAAAGCTCCATGGTTTATGATAGGGTCCAAATGCTGCTTATCAATGCTCGGCAGGAAAGCCACGCGCGCGTTACATGTCCGCTTCAAAAGTTTGACGACGTTGTGTGTGTTTGTGGATATATGGTATTTTAAAACTTGTGTGCCGAAAAGTGGTACGGCAAATGCCGCACCAGCCGTACCGCTTCCTACGGCCATGCCTGTTACGCCCCCAGGCTCCAAACCATAAAAGGTACGCAGTTCGTATTGTAGTGCACCCATTCGTCCAATTTCATAGCTGGAAGCCTTCCCGTTATCTAGGAATCGATGAATAATCACCCTATGGAACCTAACATGGGGATGAGCGGACTAGCTAGCTAGTCACACATTTTCAACGTTATTGAGGGGCAGATTTTGCATTGAAAGCAACATAGCTGGCATTCGTACACGAGTTAATTTTTGTCAGGTGGGTCATTGCTCTCGATTTCAACACAATTTAAGCTTTTGTACCCAACTATGCTTCAAGATTTAAGACAGTGACGCTATGGCATCGCGCTACAATGGTTTACACCCTCGACAATTGAATTGATGTGATGTTTGTTGTGATGTTTGTTGCCTAACTTGGCGCGATACACTAGCGTGTGTCTAGATAAACCTATTTCGCTTGTGGATGTTTGTATTGTTGCGTAACCATCATCTAACGTGCATCCCTTTATAGTTACGCAATCCACGGCAACATAAATGACCGATTAATTTGTCCTGCGTTGCAATTCAATTTTTATTTCGTCCAGGCTTTTACAATAAATCTAAGGACTATGGTTGATTGCCCAAGCTAAAGTTGCTTGAAATCTTGGGTTGCAATACAAAATTTAAATTCCTTGGTTGCGAATTCCAAAACCCTCCCATGCATTTGTTCCGACCCCTACAAGCTCCAAACCAACAAAAGATCATCATAAATTTGTGTGTACATTTTCAGCTCTGTAGGCCTTTCCAATTTTTCGCAAGCCATGAGCAATAAGTGCATGGAGTTTAAGATTGGGAAAACGTTGAATCCATGGGCGTACCAACGTTGTTAGCAGAACAATTAAAGGACCTTAGTTCGCTCAGTGTGTGTGAGAGCAAAAATGAACAAAATGATTGTATCATGAAAAGCCCGTCGAAATCGTCGATTAACGATCAAATAATCTGTACAGATTAGACGAAATAAGTCAGATTCACTGCGGAACTCGCATCTGGATCCAATCGGTTAACTATAGCTAGATCCAAGCCTAAGTTCGCTACACCGTTGTAAAGCAACAGGTTCACGACACAAAATCCAGTAAACTTGATTTGCATCAGTATTTATTTATAGTTAAAACCAGAGATATAGTTAGGCAAAAAAATGCTAAATCTTGCAGTACGAGAAATAAGACTGCAGTGAAAAAAAACCTATACAACCCGTTGCTCACAATTATGTGAGTGCTACTTTTTTATGTGTTTTTCTTGTTTCCCAGCTTTTAAGGATGTTTTTGTTTATTCAGCCTCTATAATCCTGTTCTCTGCGATTTAACGTTTTTGTGTATAATTTGAAGTAAGGGTCCCGCGTTCCACTAATACATCTTTCGAGGCAGGGGTAGGAAAAACAGTGCCTGTCTTTGTTGACATATTGGAGCAGGAGAAAAATACAAAGCTAATGAGAGAATGTTTCCATAACTTCCACTGTACTCCTATGTCAGGAGCGTTTGCAGTGGTTCAGTTAGACGGTGTGACTTGCACGAGCCGGTTAGAGGAGAGAGCAAATAAAAATAAAAATCAACAAACACGATCTTTCGTAAGTTACCCAAGCCGATGTTGGCGTGGCACACACTAGCTTCATGTCACAAATTTCAGTTTCGACTAACTCGGCATACGCCGCTATGCGTGACAGTGTGACCAGATGAGAAATTTGAAAAATTGTGACCAGAATTCCCCAAAAAATCCATGTAGCGTATTATGGGCAATTGAAAAAAAGCTACCAGAAATGCTACATTTCTAAAGGTTAATATGAGGAAAAACGGTAAATTTTACACAAGTATGGGTTGGAGAGGGTACTGAAATATATAATGCGAATATTGCAGGCAGGGGCAAAAGCCAAAAGGGTGTTGGTGCATCCGCGTCCGAGGGTATCCCAAATGATTGTAAGGTACCCAATAGCCATCAAAATCTGCTTTGTCGGATTGTAGGTGTATTGTGCGGATGAACAATTATGACGATCATTCCGCACCACTCAACCAACATTGATGTTTCTATAAAAATTGCTTACATAGCTTAAAAAATTATATACCTGCTTTTCAATTATCATTATACGGCTAGTGAAAATGCTAAATGTTTGTAAAAGGCTAGTAAATTGCTACTTTTCAATACTGCTATCTTTAATGCTATGCCCTAATTTAGGGGCAATTAAAATCGACTCTGGGTCGATTACCGGCCACATGAGAAGACGTGAATTCTGTTTTTCTGTCTGTTTTTCACACTGGTCTTCACTGCAATCCTGGATGCTATAGTTTGTTCCACATTATGTTTTCAGAAAACTAGCTGGATGACGACTAGTTTCCTTGCACAAAGAATGCAAAAACATGTGGATATCACACTTGTAGACTCAACAAAGTTACTGTTAGAGTTTAAGAATGGGATGTTTGCGGATTTTTTGCACTCGTAATGGAATAAAACGTGGCTTCATACAGTCAGTTTTCTGAAAACATAATGTGGAACAAAGTATAGGATGGGTGTTTGTTTATTTATGAGTGTTTGATTTATTCATTTATTTACATATACAACATCATCAGTGGCAAAAACTCATTGCCGAATATGCCTTCTGGACGGATATTGGCGCCCGCGCTGTCACTTCTTTTTTTGTCATTTTTCGTTTCGCTTTTGAACTGTTGGGAATGAGAATGATTACCCCGTCCGAGTGCGTGGCCCGGCAGGTAGGCTGTTTACAGGCCGTAATAAAAGTTGTAGTGGGTGTAATAATGGCGTTTATCTGAACAATACTGCCACCAGTTAATACAAGGACTTGGCGTCTCAACGCTCGTGCGTCGCATGGATACAGACTCTATACATATAATGAAAGGGGTGAAACCAGACAGAAAATAATTCGTAGAACAAGTGAGCGTTATTAAATTTTATGCTTAGGCACTGTTATCATCACTGGAACTTCCGCTGCACGTCTTTATTGATAACTTGTCTCACGTTCGAAGTCATTATTTGTACTCGTACGTTGTCCAGAGCGAACTGAGAAGCGTTTTAGTACCTAAGTAAAAGCCACGGCCATTACCGGAAGTTGATTGGGATAGCGAAAAACTTCTCATATCTCTCTGGTCAACCTAACGGTACAAATAATGACTTAGAACAGTATATTTATTAATGGAGCCTTAGCCCGAAGCTATATGCCCACTCTAGCTAAACACATAATCTGTTACACAATGCTCAATCTGTCAACAAGGCGAACAGAAAATTCTCCAATTTATCCCGGTGTGCTGGGTAAACTATTAGCATCACAATTACAATTGGTCAGTTTCCCGTTTACAAATTAACGCGCCCGACAACTTGGGGAGCTTGTCAAAGTCAAAGTGGTAATCTTCGCACGAGTTCTTGTCATATACAAGGGTTTTCAGTGTGGGTGTGACCTCTAACTTGATCCACTGTGAAAGTGGCACACGGGCACGCGCCAAATTCCCGCAGAACAATAACAGGTGGGTCGCTGTTGCAATATCACCACACGAACAGCTAGCCGTTATGCTCCAACCTAGCCTGTGTTGATGCGCATGGAGCAACGAGTGGGCGGTCCGTTGTCGAGACGAGAGATGCCCCATCCAGTATGGAAGCGTATGAAGGACCGCATCGTATCTGCACTCCGGTTGTATGTTACACAGAGTGCGACCTGTTAGAGCAATCGACCACTCATTTTCCCACCGATGTAGGGTCCACTCCCTGAGAGTGTCTCAGGTTAGAGGGTCATGGACACAGCACTTTGTACTGAACCAACTGCACTCTTTGCTACACCATCTGCTTGCTCGTTTGCCGGCACGCCACTGTGACCTTGCACCCACTCAAGAGAGGGACCTGCAACTTGTGAAGTCGTCCACAATTTCCAGCATATAGAATGGACGACAGAGTCTGTTAAACGCAGGGTCGACAATGAACTCTGCAGCCGAAGCAGTGAAGACCTTGAATCCGAGATAACCACGAATTCAGGCAAGTGTAGATCCGCTGCTACATCTAGCGCTACAGATATGGCAGCAAGTTCACAGATAAAACTCGATGTCACGCTTCGAAGGCTGCGACGAACCTCCACTTTCAGGCTTGGGATAAATATCCCGATACCACCTGACTTGGTGCGCATACAGAAAGCATCGCAGTAAATGCGACATGCACTTGGACTGCTTGCGCTGAATACCTTGAGCGCGCTCGGGCACCAGACCCAGGGACAGGGCGGGCACACAGATGTTACATTTATGGTCTCAATTAACTCAGGACTGGTAAGCAGCGTCACTCCTCTGCTTGCTGCTCCCAGAATGCTTCACTCTTTGTCACTCAGGGTCAGGTAATCCTTTAGGATTCTCGCGACCGGGTCACGTTCGCGACTCAAGTTTCTTATGCACAGAGCTACTAGAAGCTCGTCTGCTCTCAGGTGCAGCGGCGCCACACAGGCCTCAACCCACAGTGTGTACCGGAGTTGACATGAAGCAACCAGTTACTAATCTTAAACAACTATTGATGCTTACTTGTATACCGCGCAGATGCTGCTGCGATGAGACCATGAATGGGAGGTGATCATCAACTATCACTCGTGTATGAGACCGGTATGCGAGTAGCAGCAACTGCCTGCGTACGTCACGATAGTGTGTAAAGGCACACAGGAGCGGGAGTCGGGAATCTATCTTTTCGTGAATGTGTCTGGCATTGCTCGCCCATTCCAGGCTGCCATCCAGCCAAACACCAAGGTACTTAACTTTGGGGACAGCACTATTGGCCACTCCTCCAACATGTACAATTACAGCGGTTGCCCTCACTACAGCAGAGTGCGAGAAGATGACGAGTTCTGTCTTCGCTAGTGTTAATGACAAACCTTTAGGAGCTAACCTCACAACAACGTTATCTACGGCTTGCTGAACGTAAGGATCGAGTTCCGCCGGAGACTGCCAACAAACCACAACGCCAAATCGTCAGCGTAACAGACAATGTTATTGCCCTGCCCCATCTCAAGTAAAATGTCATTTATGGCAACAGCAAATAAAACTGGACTGAGGCAGCTGCCTTGTGGCAAGCCACGATCAGTACTGGCCTGGGTTGACCAAAACCCATTGACTCTAGTGACAAACACACGCTGACCAAGCAGCGCAAGAATCACTTTTGCTAATTATTTGCCAACACCCATCCTAAGAAGAGCAAACTTACCGTATCATAACAGCTCACCGTATCATAAACTGCCCGTATATCAATGAACACAGCTACAACAACAAGCCCTTGAGCCCACGCTTCCCGGACACTCGAAAGAAAATACAGAATCACATCTTGGGCGCTCCAGTTAGGTCTACACCCGAATTGAATACTCGAAAGACATGTATAACGCTCAAGAAACCAGGAAAGTCTACAAACCAACAAGCGTCGTAGACTTTACAAACGCAGGACAACAACGCGATTGGCCTGTAGTTTCGAAGATCTGAGCGTTGACTTCCTTTCTTGTAGACCGGGACAAGGATGGTCATCATCCAAGATGGTGGTGGCTGGCCTCCACTCAGAAAATGCTGAAATAATCAAGAAGTTCATTAAGACCACAGTCTGACAACTCATGAAGCTGGGTATATGATATACCATCGATCCCAGTCGCACTGCTATGCTTACACTTAGAAAGGGGACGGAAAGTCAATGGGCTCAAAATTGGTTAACGAAATACAGATGCCAACCTATTTACGTTGCCTTTTGGACTTATATGTCAGACTGCCTGAGCGGGGAATCGAACCCACGACCTTTGCAATCAAAGGCCGAGGTCCTACCGCTGAGCCAGACTGACACGGCCAAAAGTCCAAAAGGCAACGTAAAAAAGTTTGCATCCGTATTTAGTTACACTTAGAAAGAGCCGCACGGAATTCATACATGCTGAAAGGCGTATCCATTTCAGTGCCTGCTACTGGTTGAGTCATAGTCATTGGAGCCTTTGCACTGCTGGGCAAAGAGTACACACTAGCGAATCGTGCATTAAAGGCGTCCGCTAGTGCTTCTTTGCGCAGAATGGCAGAACCAAGGGAACCGTCTGCTTTCTGATCATAGGTCCAGAGCGCGGACACTTTTGCGTCTTGCAGATGCAGCGCACGCCATGCCGTTGTTAAAGATCCAGCTTTTGCTACAGCTTGACAAACACGCAACCATAATTAGCTTTCTCGGACCGCAGAATGTAAGCCGTTTCAGAAGACGTGGCTCTGTAAAGAAGCCACAACTCATACGACGGAGCACGCTTCCATCGTCTGTAGGCCTGTCTCCTTGTTTTTAACAGCACTGGTGCATAACACAGTCCACCATAGTGGTCTTCTTGCAGCTTCGGCACAGCGATTAGCCTTTCACTCAAGAACATGCCTAGACTTCCAAGACTCATCGACATTGGTTTCTGTCGATGAGGTCGCGTTGGACCTATTGCTTTTCCGAGGGGATGAAGCATAATCGGGAAGTGATCGCTCCCACGCTGGTCATCAGAGACCTAAAGCAAAATGCATTAGAGATCTCTGTCGAGCATAGGAACAGATCAAGTACCGACTCCTGCAACGTCTCCTCTTGCCAGCGAACAAACGTTGCATACCATTATGCACAACAACTAGATCCAAGTCGACAGCTGCTTGAACAAGCTGTTTCCTCTGTTGTCACACTGAGAAGACCCCCATGCTTGATGATGAGAGTTGAAGTACCCGGTTACAATACAAGGTCCTGCAAATTGGCTCAAGCAGCTGCGCCGCGCAACATTTGCCACACTCCTAATGACTTAGAACGTGAGAAATGTTAACAGTAAAGACATTCAGCGTGAGTTCCAGTGATTATAATAATGATTATTTATATTTAAAAAGAAAACGGATTGTTCTACAAAATGTTTTCTCGCTGGTTTCCCCCGTTTCATTATACGTATAGAGTGTACCCATGCGACGCGTACGCGCGTGGGACGACGGGACGGCAAGCCCCTATGAACTGTAACTGGTAAAAGATTGAGCCTACTAGGAATCAAAGTTTACACTTGAAGTATCTGTTAAAAAAAAATCGAAGAGCACAATGGCACTTGTGATAGTTGACTAAAACAGCAGTCGAAGACAATTTCGCCCTTTTTAGTCTTCTGTACAGCCGAAAAGGCTGTGAAGATTACAGCAACGACTTTGTCCTTCCATCCGTCCGTTGCTTTTTTCAACTTTAGAATGGTACCAGATAGATTCAGCGTCCAAAAATTATTATTAAAAACACGGCAAATTAAAACATTGTTGCTTCCGTATACCTAATAGACTTTCTTGACGTAACTCAATCGTCTGATTGTCGCATTTAAACACTAAAGGAAAACACGCAACCGTAAAAACAAAACATACATTACTTCATTTAAAATAGTCTCCTACCACGTTGCTCGCATGGGTGAACAGGTCTACTCTCGACCAAATTCTCCCGGTTACCTGCTACTCACGAAATTAAAACGGCAGGTAAAAAAAATTAGGCTTAAAAGCAAAAACATTTTAAACCTGCAATTGGGATGGTTACTGCATTTAGATTATGTAATAAGAGCGCTGTTGCAGTGCGCGATACAGGTGTGTACCTAAAACACTTTCGAAAGCTGCGGAAGTCTACAGAAGACCGGTTAAAACTAGGTAATCGCTGCAGCCGCTTATTTTAACTTTTTTTTAACTCACTGAACTTCTCAGCAAACGTTTCCATGAAAAAATGACGTCACACGTCAATTGTATTTCAACGTACTTGCTGAGTGCATCGACGAGCAATATGGCGGCCAATATCAGAAAAGAAGCGTTCCAAGAATGGGTGCTCACCAACACGCTTGCGTTATCCTTGTGTTGTCGAGGGCGTTTCTAAGCAGTTTGTAAGCAGTTAATTATCAGCCCAATAAGTTCGTTTTATTACTTATAGCCGAGTCGGGAAATTTGTGTAGCGATTTGTTAATTATTACATTTAGTCCTACATATAAATAAATCCAGCGAAGAAGAACTGGAGATCCGCCATATTAGTCGATGGATTCAGCTGATAAACCCCATGGAAAGCCGATGAGTGGTGAATCAGCAGTGATGTCATGCTGATGTATCGGAAAATTCACCGCACATTTCAGAACAACTTTGGTGATAAGCCATGGACACAGCACTGTGTTCGGTGAGTTGGAGAATGTGGTTGGTATAGGCTAATTACCTAGAAGTGTTTGGGACCAATGAAAACGTCCATACAAACTAAGGCCAAATGAGATAGTAGCTGCGTTCCTCGCTCTACTCCCAGGCCGGTCAGCTTTGAACTTTTCGGGTATTAGTTAGGGACACACACACCGGGAGCCGCTCAGTATCATACGGCATGAGAACCAAAGTGGTGTCTAAATAAAGTGTAAGCGGGAAAATTCGTATTTTATTCGGCTATACCTGTTAATCCTGGAACAGACAGGTAACGAAGCATAATGATTAAATTGCTAGATCTGGCGCATACTGAGGGTTTCTCCCGCGTACACTTTGTTCAGATACCAATTCCTTTTGGTTCTCAGGCCGTACAATACAGTACGGTATTGGACAGCTCCTGGTGTGTCAGTTTACAACACCAGAAAAGCACTAAGCTGACCGACCAGGAGTGAAGCGCGAAACGCAGCTACTATCTCAGTTGGCCTTGAGACGAACACGCTAGGAAGAAAATTATATAGTAGTTCATCCACATCATGGTTTTTCGATCAGCATCCATTGGACCAAAAGGAAGGACGCTGATCGAAAAACCATGATCCGATCGAGGGAATTACCAAGCGTTCCACTTGTGATTTACCTATCTATTACTCCGTGCCCTAGGAGAAAATTGCTTCACCTGTGGCTCTAACTAACTTCATAAATATAGACCCAACCTCACAAAATACAAGCCTAATCACATACGCCTTAACCTCACAATGTATGCCCCAAGTTAGGCAACAAACATCACTTCAATTCAGTTGTCGAGGTTATAAACCATTATAGCGCGACGCCATAGCGTCAGTGTCTTATATCTTGAAGCATAGTTGGGCACATTTCAGGTACTTGGGGAAAAATAATAATGCGGTACAAAAGCTTAAATTGTGTTGAAATCGAGAGCATTGACCCACCTCACAAAAAAATAACTCGTGTAGGAATGCCAGCTAAGCTGCTTTCAATACAAAATCTGACCCTCAATAACATTGTAAATGTGTAACGTCAGCACATTTGCAGTTGAGAGTCAGTTTTGCATTGAAAGCAGCTTAGCTGGCTTTCCTGCACGAGTTAATTTTTGTCAGGTGGGTCATTGCTCTTGATTTCAACACGATTTAAGCTTTTTTACCGCATTATTATTTTTCCCCAAGTACCTGAAATGTTCCCAACTATGCACTAGCTAGCTACTCCGCTCATCCCTATGTTAATTCCATAGGGTTATTATTCATCGATTCCGAGATAACGGGAAGGCTTCCAGCTATGAAATAGGACGAATGGGTGCATACAGTATGCGAACTGCATACTTTTTATGGTTTGAAGCTCGGGGCGTAACGAGAATGGCGTGGGAGAGCGCGTAAGTACGAAAATATTGTCATTACCATTGTTAGTATTGTCGGCATCGTCTCTCATTGGACGGCCAAAGTTCGAACAATGAGCACGTGTATACTGACGTGCGTACCTAGACACACACCAGTGTATCACGATAAATCTAAACAACGTTGCAAAGGAATTGTATTCACGTCCAATTCATGAAAAATAAACCAACTGTAATAACAAAGTCAAAAACTGAAATAAACCAACTGTAATAACAAAGTCAAAAACTGGTAAAGAGGCCACCAAGTTGAGAGTGGTTCGGCCCTTCAAAGGAGTGATATCAACACACCAAAACTAACTAAATAAAACAAATTACAACAAAATTAAAACCAAACCAAAAACCTATAAAGAGGTGACTAAGTTGAGAACGGTCAGGCCTCTAGTTAAAAGGTAGTAGCAAATTGTTGAGAACCAATTTCTTGTTAACGTGGTACTTTATTACACATCTGTACGGTAGTGGAGTTGAGTAAATACACAATTTAAAAAAGAAGGGTAAAAGGGGCCGCCAAGTTCCGAATGGTTCGGCCCTTCAAAGGAGTGACATCAACACACTAAAACATTCGCCAACTTAATCAAACCGAATAATACTTTGGACGTTAAATGAAAACTTGAACATTGCTACCGAAAGTAGCAATGTTCTAGTTTTCATTTAACCTTCGTACTATTAAGCGGTGCGATTAACTTGGCGAATGTTTTGGTGTGTTGATATCAATCCTCTGACGGGCCGAACCATTTGGAACTTGGCGGCCCCTTTAACCAGTTTTGGTTTTTGATATGATAGGTCTAACCTCAAAACAAAGCCTATGCCTCACAAATACAGGCCTAACCTCACAATATATATATCTAACCACACAAATATAGGCTTGACCTGACAAACACAGGCCTATCCTCACAAATATAGGCCTAAACTTATAAATACAGGCCTAACCTCACAGATATAGGCCTAACCTCACAAATATAGGCATAACCTCAGAAATACAGGCATAACCTCTTACAAATACAGAATTAACACCACAAATCTACACACACGGTAGTGTGTCGCGCCAAGTTAGGGAATAATAATCACAACAAACATCACATCAATTCAATTGTCGAGGTTATAGACCATGGTAGCGCGACGCCATAGAGTCAGTGTCTAATATCTTGAAGCAGAGTTGAGCACATTTCAGGTACTTGGCTAAAAAAAATAATGCAGTACAAGCGCTTAAATTGTATTGAAATCAAGAGCAATGACCCACCTGACAAAAATTAACTCGTGCAGGAAAGCCAGCTAAGCTGCTTTCAATGCAAAATCTGACCCTCAATAACGTTGCAAATGTGTAACTATATCTACTAGTACACATTATGGTTTGGAGCCTAGGGGTGTAACAGGGATGGCGCGTAAGTACGAAAATATTTTTGTAACCATTGTTAGTATTGTCGGCATTGTCTCTCATTGGTCGACCAAAATTCGGACAATGACAATGTATACTGACGTGCGTGCCTAGACACACACTAGTGTAGCACGATAAATTTAAACAACGTTGCCAAAGAAATTGTATTCACGTCCAACTCACGAAAAAGAAACCAACTGTAAAATCATAGTAAAATATAGAAAGACAAAAACTGGTGAAGAGTTGAGAGTGGTTCGGCCCTCCAAAGGAGTGATATCAACACACCAAAACTAACGAAATAAAACAAATTACAACAAAATTAAAACCAAACCAAAAACTTATAAAGAGGTAACTAAGTTGAGAATGGTTCGGCCTCTAGGCAAAAGGCAGTAGCTAAGTGTTGAAAACCAATTTCTTGTTGACTTGCCACTTTATTACACATCTGCACGGGTGGAGTTGAGTCTAATACACAATTTAAAAAAAAAGGGTGATATCATATCAAAAATTCGGCAAAACTGGTAAAAGGGGCCGCCAAGTTCCGAATGGTTCGGCCCTTCAAATGAATGATATCAACGCACCAAAACATTAGCCAACTTAATCGTACCGAATAATACTTTGGACGTTAAATGAAAACTTGAACATTGCTACCGAAAGTAGCAATGTTCTAGTTTTCATTTAACCTTCGAACTATTAAGCGGTGCGATTAACTTGGCGAATGTTTTGGTGTGTTGATATCACTCCTTGAAGGGCCGAACCATTCGGAACTTGGCGGCCCACTTTACCAGTTTTTTGTTTTTTATATGATAAAGGACTGACCTCACAAATACAGGCCTAACCTCACAAATTTAGGACTAACCTCACAAATACAGGCCTAACCTCACAGATACAGAACTAATCTCACAAATTCAAAACTAACTTCACAAATATAGGCCTAACCTCACAAATACAAGACTAACCTCACAAATAAATATAGGTCTAATCTCGCAGATATAGGCCTTACCTCACACATTGCTTAGTGTTGTGGCATCCAGTAGAGAGCCAATCATACTACTACCTTACATGTCTCTGTCCCTTTGACAATACTGTAAAAGTCTAAATTCTACATTGCAAGTAATGCAGTTCTAAAAGAAAGTCCAGAAAAGTCCAGTTTCGGAACCTGCGAAAGGGTTTCCAATAAATGGTGTACAGGTTGTTTCAATCTACGTTTGCAGAGAGAAGAGATACGTAAATATGTATAGCTGCGAGAGATCCCGGACAGGCCCCCAATAAATGGTGAAACGTATACAAAACACAGCCATGGGCCGTTCCTATCCTATTCACATTTTTCGGTTTACCTTAGCCGGCCTATAGGGTAACCGCGGAAGTCCTTTCCCGATATTTTAGAAAGGTGTACTTCAGTGGCGAAACACATCAAGAGTGACTTCCTTTCAAGAATTCATAGATGTTTTCCCAACGACCCAATCTCGTTCCATCTCAACTCACTCAACCTAATCCGAAAGTACCTTTTCACGCCAATTTACGGTGTCCGTTTTATGGTGTCCCTTCACATTCCGACTCGATAACGTTCGAATCTACCTTTTCACGCATTGCAGTGCAACTCATTAACTCTTGTACAAGACTTATGTATGTAACTCATTAGCCTAACACTAGCATAACAATAATGCAACAGCACGGTGCAAAAAGATGGCGTCGCCAGACTTCTTTGTTTTCTAAGACGCTTATAGCAATATAGGATTTAGTGATATAAGACGTCTAGTATAGTATAATTTTCGAAATTGAGCTGATCTATACAACTAATTTGTTTCAGATCATGTGTATACGGGGCGTCGGACGAACATCTAAATGGAAAATCGTCTAATGGGATAATTGTCTAAAATCTGCCTAAATAAAAAATCTGGAAAAGCATCTAAACGAAATATCGTATAATGGATAATTGTATAATGGCTAAACGTCTAACTGGATTAACGTCTAACTGCAGTTTCTGATGTTATATGTATAGCCGCAGCGAGTGCGGCAGCGCGAGCGAGGCAGGGATATTAGACCATTTTCCATTATACGAATTTCCAGTTAGACGCTTTTCCATTATACGAATTTCCTGTTAGATGATATTCCGTTATACTGTTTTCCGTTATACGTTCTTCCAATTATGCGATTTTCCAGTTAGACGATTATCCCTCGCCCCGTGTATACCTCGAGGTATCCAAGAAGTGGAGGGGCGAGGGTATTTGTTGACAATACGCAGATAAATTAGACGAAAAAAAAAACATCAAAACGCAGAAAAATCACCTGGCGACCCCCTCCAAGATTTCAATCTGGATCTGCCCTTGGTGTGTATGTACTCTGATTGTAGAAATTGCACCTCGTTCGGCCGAGTAATTGATCTTCAGAACTAAATTATATGCCTATTAATATCGAAAATCATTACAAACGTATGATGTGCGTGCGTGCATGTTTGTACCTCTACGCCTCTTGAACCAAGGCACCTGCAAAGATGGGAGTAGGACCAAATTAAAGACAATGAAATTGCGCAACTGAGTTAGGCCTATTTTTGTCGCAGTTACTTGATTTTATGACCCTCAGATACGCAAAAAAAAAAAAATAGCGTCAAAGTTTTTTTTGACTCTCATGACGTTTGTTGATGACGTCATAGTTTGTTCATGCAAACTTTACTATGCCTGAACCGACTTTGACCTTCCAAAGTAGGGTGATAAAACTATGACGTCATGTTTTGTATCAGTACGAAGTAACAGGCACACGATATATCATAATATATGGATCTCAAAATCAGTAGGAAATAAAAATTCACTATGTTTTTGGGCCAGCCATTGTTGACATGCGTTATGAAGTTTGAGACTGCAGTTCAAAGTAAGAATATAGAAATAAACTTACTTGCCAAAAAAAAACTTATAAAGGACAACATATTCTGCACCATACTACATTGGTTTTGCTTCAAGTGACGTAACTGATGCACGGAATAAGGCAGACCTGTAGGGTTTAAAGGTTATCAAACATTCCGTTTTTGAAACACGGAATTGCGTGGATTGAGCGAGCCAAGTGAGTAATTTCCACGTAAAGAACTAAAGCTTTTCAGCGAGTTTCTCGCTTCTGTTGCAATCTTTCATTTACTGTCACCTTCGTAGGGCTTTACTTCTGGAGGAGTAGACGAACAAACGTGAAAACAAACAAATCGTATGTAGATGAAATGCAGTCGGTCTGAAGAATGTGATGGACGAACTGTGAGCAAAAATTGCAATTAGTTAGCGTCGAAATAATCAGTACATCGCTTTTGTGATGGTCTTGGAATCAAAGAAATTACATGAAGCATGATCGACGCCAATGGAGTAAGCGAAATGAACGATATGTCTAGTCATCTCTTAATTTTATAGTTTTTCTAGGTGTCGCGGCCTCTGACGAAAACATGCATAATTCAGTCGGTTAGTTACAGTCACGGCCTGTAAGCAGCCAATCTCATTGGCCAGGTCGAGTGACACCCGAGCTCGTGCAGGGAGAGAGAGGCAACAGAGCACATTCCACAATTTCAACTTAACTTCCTTGCCTCCTCGCACTACCAATGGACGATCGACCTCTTTTTTCTTCTTCTTTTTTTTCTCTTCATTTTCTTTTTGTTATTTTATTTTTTTATTTTTTGGTTTCTGTCAGGGCAGTTCAGGTCGGGTAGTCTGAAGTTGTTTCTTACTTTAAGTGTCAAATAAAAAAAATAAATAAAATAAAAAATAAAAAGTTAACTTGTAATAAAAAATAATCAGCGAGTGAGCGAAGTTAAGTGAAATTGATAGCGCAGCTATGCGAAAACAAGTTTCCAGTCAGCAAAAGATAAGGATAGCATTTTTGAAAGATTCGTCTTGTGATATAACGAATTTCTTATAGGGAAATTCTTCCGTTTAAAATTGTGAATAAAATTCTGAAATTTCTGGAAGTGATTAGTTCCAGTAATTTGTTTTATGAAATTTGATATACTGTTTGTATAAATTAGAAATTCAGGTCATTTTGAGGCCAAATTCATGCCAAATTCAGGCCATTTGGCAAAACAGTATACCAAAATATATAAAAGAAATTAATGCGACTAATCATTCCAAAAATTTCAGAATTTTATTCAGAATTTTAAACGGAAGAATATTACACTAGTAGGTACATCATAAAAAAAAACCTCATAAGCCTACCTGCGAAACGCCTACACGATGCAAAGCAAGAACTCCTTGACAATGCCTTCAAACTCGGTTTTCAATCGACGATAAACTTGACTAGAATTTTGGTGCATATCGTACATCATTGCTACCGTGTCAACTATGGGTGGTCACGCGGTCCGTGATATTGTTGACTGGCTAAAGGTTTGGGCTTTGTTGATTTTGTTTTGAATGAAAAAAAATCCGTGTTTCAGCTTGAAGTTTACGCGTTAAACCAAATAACAACGTGTTATAATTTCGGCGCCATTAGGCTTCGAAATTAAAAGCCTGACACGACAGAAAGACTTATCTAAAACAAAACCCACAAGG